>PVJD01006422.1:0-98787 GCA_004026545.1 Mormoops blainvillei | reverse complement strand
AGGGCTGTTTTTCTCCTTTTTTAAAGATTTTATTTATTTGTTTTTACAGAGAGTGGAAGGGAGGGAGAAAGAGGGGGAGAGAAACACTAATATGTAAAAGAGACATCAATTGGTTACCTCTTGCATGTCCTCAACTGGGGACCTGGCCTGCAAGCCAGGTACGTGCCCTTACTGGAAATTGAACTAGCAACCTTTTTGTTCACGGGCTGGCACTGAGTCCACTAAGCCACACCAGCCAGGGCTCCTCTGTTTTCCGTTTGTTTGTTTGTTTCTTTCTTTCTTTTTCTTTTTCTTCTTCTTCTTAAAGCAAGCCCTTCTACATTTGTTGCAGAACAGGTTTGGTGTTAAACTCCTTCAGTTTTTTTTTATTGTCTGGGAAGCTCCTTAATTCTCCTTTGATTTTAAATGATAACTTTGCTGGGTAAAGTAACCTTGGTTGTAGACCCTTGCTTTTCATCACCTTGAATATTTCATGCCATTCCCTTCTGGACTGAAATGTTTCCGATGAGTAATCAGATGATAGTCTAATTGGTGCTCCCTTGAAGGTAAATATCTGCTTTTCTCTTGTGTCTTTAGGAATTTTTCCTTGTCTTTAAGCTTTGCCATTTGAATTATGATATGTCTTAGTGTAGGCCTCTTTGGGTCCAACTTGTTTGGGACTCTGTGAGCTTCCTGGAGTTGTGTGTCTTTTTCTTTCACCAGATTAGGACATTTTTCAGTCATAATTTCTTCAAATAGGTTCTCAATCCCTTGCTTGCTCTCTCCTCCTTCTGGTATCCCCATGATGTGGATGTTGCTCTGCTTCATGTTGTCCAAAATTTCTTAAGCTCTCCTCAATTTTAAAAGTACTTTTTTCTTTTTGCTGCTCTGCTTGATTGTTTTTTTCTACCTTGTTTTCCAAATCACTAATGTTATCCTCTGCTTCATATAACCTACTGTTTATTCTTTCCAGTATATTATTTATTTCAGATATTGCATTCTTTATTTCTAACTGGTCCTTTTTTATGGTTCCTATGTCTTTTTTCATGCTTTTGAGTATCCTTATAATTACTCGAAACACTCTATCAGATAAATTGCTTGTCTCCATTTCATCAAGCTCTTCTGCTGGAGAATTCTCTGGTTCTTTCATTTGAGGCCTGTTTCTCTGTCTTCCCATTTTGGCTACTTCTTTGTATTATCCACCTTTGTTGTTAAACTAATTAACAATCAAACTGATCAGTTGTTAAACTAATCAAACTGTAATCACTAGCCCTGGCTTAAGCACCACAGGGTGAGGCAGAATAATTCCTGCAGACAGGGCTTTTGCTTCCCCTCAGGCCGATGCCATTCAGATAGGAGTGCTCTGCCTGGGAGGGATGGCTGCTGCGGTATGGAGAATGGTTCAGCACAGGGATCCTGGAAGCTCTTCCTTCGGTTCTCTCCCAAGAGCCACCAACCCCAGACTCTCAAGTGCCTCTAGTCCACTCTACCTTCCCTCTGCAGGAGCCCAGGGTAAGTGGCTACAAATGGAATTTTATTCATTGGTCCTTTAAGGGGCTGTATGGGTTTCCAGCTATCTCTCCCTGGGAGCTGGAAACCCTGATGCTTTTCACAGCTTGATGTTACCTGGGTTCCCTTCTGGCTCTGGTACTGCAGGTTGGGGAGCCCAGGTTGGGGTTTAGACCCCACACTTCTCAGGGGGAACCCCAGCCACTGAAATATCCTTCCAGATATTCAGGTGTTGCCAGTGGGAGCCCAGTCAGCTCTCTCATGTCTCTGCACTCCCTACCAGTCATGTTGTGGTGAAGTGGTTTCTTCTGTCTGTCCATGGGTATAAGGCTCTCAGTTGAGTTTTTGATAGGCACTTTGCAGCCATGAGTTTATGATTTTACTCTCTGTAAAGTGCCAGGGCACAGCATGTCTATGTTGCCATGACAGCCAAGTTTGGGGCTACATCACCCCAAATCAGACTGATTCAGTCAGCTATCATCTATCACATGCCTACTAAGTGCAAGAATCACACTAGACAAAATTCTGTGAACAAGATCAACAAGGTTCCTGCCCTCATGAAGCTTACATTCTAGTGTGTTGGTTATAGGTCAACACTAGATGTTGATGTATAAGAAGCTTCTCTGGTACTTCAAGCAAAGGATTCCTAACTAACCCTAGGAATTAAATGGGATGAAAGCTCTTAGGAAGGGGAAAATAAATTTAGGGTCTTGATCTTAAGAGAGACCTTCCACTTAGGAAGCCAAAGTTTGTTCAGCAGACAGGTTTAGGTGAGGGAATTAAGAAAAAAACCTGTTTGTTATTTTGCAGGTAGAGAGGGCAGCTCAGTGGGGGTTCAGTGAGACCCAGAGTTAAACATTCCTGAAACATGAGCAGGCTGTTGCTTATGTACTGTGATTTGAGATGAATTGGAAAAGCTGCCAGTTTAAAAATGTCTCTCCCGCAGATGTCTGGAAAATGTGAATGTTTACTTCTCTTGGGAGAGGTGGTGTTTAAAACCATGGACTTTGGAATCAGGCAGACTTGTTTATGAATAGCAGCTCTGCAACTTAACTAACTTTGGCGAAGTGGTTTCTCTCTCTTAGCCTCAGTTTCCTCATCTATAAGATGAGGATAATCATGCCCACTTACAGGGTTTTAATAAAGCTTTAGAAAGTTCTTATAAATCAAGCACTATTGCAAATGCCTAGAAACAGGGAATATTCAATAAATGATATTTCTCAATCTTATTTATATCAGTCGATTCACTCATTTGGTCAACTAACAGTCATTGAACTCCCACTGGGTGCCAGGTATTGTGCTGGTCATGATGTAACAGGGAAGACAATCAGGGAAGCAACTGACTACAGTAAATTATAAAAGGTGTCCTAACAAATAGTAACAGAGTGGAACTTTTTTCCTCCTTCCCAAAGCAGAGAAGGGAAGTGAGGATATTCCAGAAGATGGAACAAGAAAGGCTCAGTAAATGAAAAATGTTTTAGATCCATTTCCTCCTAGAAACTGAGATATAGATGGTAGAAACTGGATGGTCAATATAAGAGGATACTTCTTCCTAAAAACACCATGTTGCCTTGACTTCTGTAGCACTGTGCTCTCCTGGTTTTTCTCCAGTTTCTCTAGTAGGTCCATCTTGTTTCCTTTGTGGAATATTTCTCCTTTACCACTCATATGCTGGAGTTCCTCAGGATTGTTTGAGATGCTTCTAACACTGTACAGTCTCCTTAGGTATCTCATCCATTACCAATAATTTCCAAGGGATTTCAATTACCATCTAAATAACTGCCACGTTTTTTATATTCATGTCAAATCTCTTATGAATTCCTATTTCCATTTATTTAGTGAAAATCTTCTCTTGGTTGCTTTAAGAACACTTCAAAATTAGAATGCCCCAACTAACTTACCTACTTTCCAAAGCCCTTGCAGTGTTCCCTGTCTCAATAAGTGCCCCACCATCCCCTCAAGTGCTATCCAAGTTAAAAAGCCTGGTAGTCATTTCTGACTCCACCCCCCTCCCCAGTCACCACATTTAATCAGTCACCAAGTCTATTCCTTCTACCTATTAGAGATGGATGTCTCAAGTCTATTCGTTTCACTATCCTCGTTGCCACTGTCATAGTCCACCTAGATTTCATATTGTCTCCCCACATTTAGTCTACTTCACTCCTACCCATTCCAGTCTCCACACAGAAGCCAGAAAGTACAAATCTACCCATGTCAGTACTTTAGTTCAAACCCTTCAAAGGCTTCCCATTGTCCTTAGGATAAATCCCAAACTCTTTACTAAGCTAGCTTCTACTTCTCTCCTAGCTCTAGTCTTTGTGAAACTTTTGTTTTCTGGGACATGCTACTCAGGCGATTGCTTGCCTCATAAGTCTTCCCACAAGTTGTTCCCTTGCTGAGGATGCTTTGCTCTCCTTCTTTTCACCTAACTAGTCTTCGTCATCCTTCAGGCCTCATTTAAATGTTGCTTCCTCATTGAAACCTTCATAATGCCTCACTCTAGGTCCAACTTCCCCTCTTATTCAGGTGTTTCATTATTATAGACATTTATTAAGAACCCACTATGGTCTAGGTACTGTGTCTGGAACTGGGAATGTCTATTAATGAGGAAAAAGAGACATAGTACCTTCCTTACAAAGCTCAGAGTCTTGTGAGAGAGATAAAAATTATCAAGTAATCACATATAAATGTAAAATTGTAACTGAAAAGTGCTATGAAATAGAAGTACATGATGCTCCGAAAGGATCTGGTGTGACAGAAAAGTGTCTCCAAGGAAATGATGATTGATCTAGACCTGAAGGTTGAGTAGGACTTAACCATGAGTTAAAAGGAGGTAGGAGTTTCCTACCTCCTCATTGAAGTTTCCTCCCTCTACATACAGCAGAGGGACAGCCAATCATATAGAGGCCTTGTGACAGGAGGGATTTAAATGTATTCAAGAACAGAAAGAAGGCCAGAGAAACTGGAGAACAAAGAGCTAGTTGACACCTATAAGCGCTGCAACAGGAGATGGGGCCAGACTTTGAAAGGTCCTGAGGGCTCTATAAAGAGGTTGGGTGTTTATGCTAAGAGCCATTGCTAAGGGGAAAAGCAGATCTGCACTGGGAAATTATCACTGTGAATGATGTGTGGAGAACAGATACCAAATGCGAGAGAATGGATGTGTCCAATAGTTAAAATGGCGAGAAGGCTATATTGCAGAGGTCTAGGTGAGAGACGATGTCAGCTTTGATCAGGGAGGTGGTAATAGAAGGAGAGAAGGTGATTTGTCAGGGATATTTTGGACATGAAATCAGTAAGTTTGGTATCATATTATATTGGGAAAGGGATGCATTCCTACTCCTCTGGTTTCCATGAAGAGAATTTTCTTTAAAGATTCCTGGCTTCTTGCCTCATCTCACACTCCTTCCATGTAATTGCGGAGCTTGGGAGAGTAACCAGGCTTGCAAGGCTCAGCCCTTCCTCCTTTCTCATTAGGACTGACTACCTGCAAGAAGCATGCACTCTTGGTCTGCACAGGGGGCAAGATTTTTTAGAGGGCTGCAGTGCTCTGGTGTTACCAGGGTCAGGGAAGGTAAATCTTCCTAAAGCTGGGGTGTAGAATTAGAAAACTCACTTTTGTTTCATATATAAGTCACATTCTTCAGCCTGGCCTTCATCAGTAGTAAAGCTGACACATTAATCTCTATCTTCCTGACTCTTAATCTACTCATTTATTCAGGTCTCAGATGGAGTTTGGGGGTGGGAGGAGACAATGAAACATGATGACTTCTGGACTTTGATTTATACAAATGCAGATTATGGTGCCATTCTTTGATTGATTGACTGAGTTTTAGAGAAAGAGAGGAAGGTGGAGAGAGGGAGAGAGTGAGAGAGAGAGAGAGAGACAGAGAGAGAGAAACACTGATTTGTTGTTCCACTTATTTATACATTCATTGTTTGATACTTGTACGTGCCCTGAAAAGGGTTCAAACCTGCAACCTTGGCGTATCAGAACAACACTCCAACCAACAGAGCTACTCGGCCAGGGCATGGTGCTATTCTTTTCCTTCTCTCCCTTCCTTCCTTCCTTCCTTCCTTCCTTCCTTCCTTCCTTCCTTCCTTCCTTCCTTCCTTCCTTCCTTCCTTTATTCTGTCTCCTCCTTTTTTCAGATGGGGCAGTTAGAACTCACAAACTCAAAATCTAGGACCTGTTGAGTTTGAGATAATTTTAAGATGTGGTATGGAAATGTCAAGTAGGCAATACAGGTCTGGAGTTCAAGAGTACAGCCTGGACTGGACATAGAAATTTAGGAGTTGTCATCACATACATCACAATCATGGGCATGGATGAGCTCACCTGGGGGAGAGATTATAGAGAAGGGAAGGAAGCTAGGCCTGAGCATCAATGAACTAGAATATTGAACAGCCAGTTTGAGGAGAATGAATCTGAGAATGTATGCCAGTTTGCTGATATTGGAGCAGTTCCAGATGTCAATGAGGAAAAGTTTAGAAGACGGGCAATGGGAAAAGGGCTGATGGGAGGGTGGGGATGGGGGGCAAAGAAATATAGAACCTTATGGGGATGATGCTGCATAGAAGATATAAGGCCAAGTGTGGGCTTATATATATACATTGGGCATTGACTAATGAATATAGGGTACAGATTTAGTCCCAAAGCTTATAATAATTTAATTATTTATAATTATTTGTATAATGCCTAGCTCCCCTTCTGGACAGAGACTTTAAAAGGCTGCCATTTCTTGGTCACTACTGAATCCTCAGCTACATTTATTGGCACAGTTCCAAATAATTCCAATAAATCTTCAGGTTCAGCAAAATATATCCGGCATACAAAATTATAATCTCAATATGTTAAAATATGCAATAAAATAAGACTGGAAAGAAATGTGATAAAATATTCATAGCAGTATGAGAATAATTTTTCCCTTTATCTCTATCTAATTTCTAATATCTAGTTATTCTATTTGATATTGTTTTAAAGAAGTTTTTATATGTTATGGATATTCTTTGTTGATTATATATTATAAATATTTTCTCACAGTCAGTTACTTCTTTTAACTATGTCCTTTATTTTTTAATAGCTTTATGGAGTTATAACTTGCCTACCATGAAATTTGCTACTTCAAGTATATAACTGAATGTATTTTAGTAAATTTATATAATTTTGCAAACATACATACAATCAAGTTTTAGAACACTTTTCTAGTTCCAAAAAGTTGACGTTGTGCCCATTTGCATCAACATCCCCTCTCACTTTCAGCCCCAGAAAATTACAATATGCATTTTATAGTTTTGCCCTCTTTAAATTTTCTTATAAATGGTACCATACAATATATATGGCTTCTTTCATATAACATGGTATTGTGAGATTCATCTATGTTGTCAGATATATATATACATAGTTTGTTTCTTTTATTGCTGAGTTCCTTATTTGTGGATATAGTTGTGTGGATAGAGTTGGCTATTATGAATAATGCTACTATGAAAAAAGTTTTGTGAAGACCTATGTTTTCATATCTTTTGGGTAGATACATAGCAGTAGGTTTTCTGGTGTATATAATAACTTCTGAAGAAACTGCTAAATTGTTCCAAAGAGGCTTTAACAAGATGTGAGGGTTCCAGTTTTTCAAACCCATGAAATTATCAGTCTTAGGTTTTAGCCATTCTTATGGGTATATAGTAGTATCCCATTGTGATTTTAATTTGCACTTGTTTAATGACTAGTGATGCTGGGCATCTTTTCATGTGCTTATTGACATCCGTAGATCTTCTTGAGTGAGGTGACTAAAGTCTTTTGCCCATGACTTTTATTGGATTGTTTGTCTTTATGGTAGGGTTGTAAGAGTTCTTTTTATCTTCTGGATACAACTCTTCTATGAAATACATCTTGTAAATGTTTCTTCTCAGTCTGTGGCTTGTCTTTTAATTTTTAAAATGGTGTTCTTAGAAGAACAAAAATAGTTGCTTTTGATGTAGTTAAATTTATCAATTTTAAAATTTTATTGTTTGTCATATCTAAGAAATCTTTGCTTACCCAAAGTCACAAAGATTTTTTCCATGTGTTCTTCTAAAATTTCTATAGTTTTAGCTCTTACATTTAGGAATACTATATATTATAGACCTATATAATTTGAGTTAATTTTTGTACATGGGTGAAGTAGAAGCCAGGGTTTTATTTTATTTACATAAACATGTTCAATTATACTAGCACCATTATTTGAGAAAAAAAAAACAACTTTTCTGCTGATTTAGCTTGGCACATTTGTCAAAAAAAATTAATTAATATATCTATCTATTCCCGAACTTCCTCTTTTATTTCATTGATCTATATGTTTATCCTTATGCCAAACCCATATTGCTTTGGTTAACATATTTTATGGTATGTTCTGATATAAGGTGTAAAAATTCTCCATAATGTTTCTTTTCTTCTTTTTTCAAAAATGTTTGTCTATTCTGGGTTCTTTGCATTTTCACACAAATTTTAAAATTAGTTTTAATTACTACCAAAAAAAAAAAAACCTGCTGAGATTTTTGTTAAGCATGTATAAAAGCTATATATCAGTTTGGAGAGAATTAACTATATTTAGTCTTCCAATTCTTAAACATGATATAGCTCATATTCTTAAATGAGAATGGATTTCTCCTACAGTTACTGGTTACAGTTAAACATAAGTACCACCACCAGATGGGAGGGCTGCTCTCAGGGAAATACCCTATGCTGTTCAGAATGTGGCTGATGCCTGTCATTTACTATGAAAGAGATTCAATTAAGTGTGTTGAGGGGGCTGCAGAAATCAATGAGTCAGAATCATTCTCTGCTGTGCTTCTTTTCCACTTGTTTAAGATACCTGCACGAAAGGGTCACTTTAATCTGTCCATCTTCATTAATAATAAATATATAATTATATAGAGGGTAAGTGTTCAAGTACTGAATAGTTTTCAGTTACTGAAAAATCACTAGAAAATTCTGAAAGAGTTGTTACGATAGTATTTTTAATACATGAAGAATAATATGTGAAAATATTGCTGTTTTTTAAAGATTATTGTCTATCTTAAGACTTTTCTTGCTGCATTTTATTGATAAAGTAAATTATCTTGAAATGAGTTTCCTTATCCAAACCAGACAATTCAAGTACATTTAAAAATCTCACTCAAATGTCAATCCAAATATAAATAAATTGTAAATATGTAAGCCTACTGAGAAATTTTTAAAATATTATTTATCTATTAATATAAATAAATTCTATATTTATTTCTAAATATATGTAAAGTATTAATATAAAATACTAGATGTAAAATGAATGAAACAGAAACAACAAACCTTTCTTACATAGAGTGAACATTTTTTCTTTACAATTTTTCTATTCGAGGAAGCAAAATACATTTGCACTAAGACACTAAGTCAGAGCAAACTGAAGAAAAAGAGCAAGCAATAGCCTACGGAAAATAAAATGTAACACTCTGTAGCTCCAATTACAGAACTGCAGAATAGGAATAAATGAGACACAACAAATATAAACATTTTATATCTGCTATATTCAATGCTTCATATTATCATCATTGATTACAGAGAAAATAGAAAAAGAGTTTGCAGTGAAAAGAACGATATAAAGCTAACCCAACTACATCCACAAATCTATAAAATTTCCACAAATATAAATGCATTTTTAAAAATCAACTACCATAATGCTACTAATAGTAGAACATGTTATAGGGTTCAAATATTGTATTTCTATGTTTAGTAATTTATTCAACATTAAAGGGTTTCATTAATAGCCCAATAATAATGAATAATTATAGGTGAAAAAGAAATGTTATACACATAAAGGAGATAGATATATGGATAGATATAGATATAAACAGGTATAACATTTCTACTACATATATTTTTTCATTGTATTTTGTCTCTGTGAAGAAAACTACAGACCATTTCATAAGCCAACAAAAATGTTTTGAATGAATGAATTAATCTTTCTTGATTACTTCATTTTACAGATGACAGACTGGTGGTCCAATGAAGTTAAATGACATTCATTTATTCATTCTTTCTTTCATTTGTGCATACATTTACTGAACAAATAATTTTGGAGCACCTACTATGTGCTGAGCCCTGAGATACGAACTACAAATTCGAGGGTAAACATAAACCCACGAGGTACCTAATCTATGGAATTTATTATCTAGTGGGAGGAGACAGACATTAATTACACAAATAAATTACAACTGTGGCTAGAAGAAAATGATATAGTCAGGTAGATCAAGGAAAGTCCCCAAGGTGAAGTCATATAAATAGTAGTTTGGAAAGTCCCATATTTCCCTGGGTTTCCAAGAGGGAGGCCTTAGAGCTCTGTGTAAAGAATATGAAGTTTATTATCAGACATTCTGGGTCTGAATTCTATCTCTGCTACTTACCAGCTCTGGCATTTAGAACAAGTTATGTAGCCTCCCTTAGGCTTATTTCCTCCTCTGGAACATGGGAATAATAAAACCTCTCCTCCAGTTTATTATAAGAATTAAGTGAGATGTTTTGTTAAGAGTAACTGTTCAATAAAATACAGCTATTCTTAAAAACAAACCAACCTGTACTAGAACTTATGCATCCTAATTTTTTTCTACGCAAGCATCAAGCACTTTTTCTGATTTGTCTTGCTTTCCCTTTGAAATACAGTAACCAGATTTAATTAGGTTCTGATTAATCCACTGTTGTATAATGCAAACCTGTAATGCCCCTCAAAGACCACAACAAAGATCAAGGTCAGAAAGGACTGTGCCTTTTCCTCTTATGTCACCTATGGTGCTCTTCAGTAATTTCTATACTGTAATCATTTGTCTTCTTAAATAGAGGATAGAAACAGAACATTATACAGCACCACTTACAAATTTCAAAAAAAAAAAGTGATATTACAAACTTTAATCAAAAACGAACAAAAAACCCACTAAGGCTGTTAGCACATCCAATCCAAACTTTGTTAAAGTTTGGAAAGGAGTGAGTAAATACCGTGAATTGTATTTTTAAATAATCTCCTTTAATATGCTAAGAATCCGTACAAAGGGTACATGTTTCAAGTTATCAGCATAACCATTTGAGTAATTTGCTAACCATAAACCACCCTCGGCAAAATGTAGGAGTATGTGCAATGCCTCAGGAAATCTATCAGCTTCCCCTCCAGCCTGCTCTTGTACACTATCCCACCAAATGGTCCTACTTCAGAGCCATCTCTGAATCCCTCTGGCCACAACCCCTACAGCTAATCAGTTACTGAAGCCTAACAATAAATACCTGTTACATATTCCTTAGCTCCAGCCCTTCTTATTTTTTTCAGTCCTTCACCATCATCATTGACCTGGAATGACCACTTGACCACTAGCCTTACCCCTTTCTATTCTAATGAGTTTGCCTCACACAGCCTGCTGAGAAATCTAACAAGAAAACGTGATCACAAAATGTGGAAGAGGAGCACCCTTCTCTCCCTGAAAAGTGCCCTGATCCTTGGAGCCTCTGAATATGTTACATTACATAGCAAAGTAATTAAGGTTTTAAACCTTAAGATAAAAAGATTGTCCTGCAATACCCACATGGGCCCAATCTAATCTCTCAAGCCCTTAAAAGTAGAGAACTTTCTCCAGCTGGAGTCAGAGAGATATGGTGGAGGAGGAAGAAGAGAGTTGTGGCCAAAGGCAAAGTCAGAGAGATAGGTAGTAAGAGAAGGATTTGACATGCTGTTAGCGGCTCAGACACAGGGGCCTGTGAACAGGAGCAGTGGGGCCTCTAAGGACCTAAAGGCAGCCCCCCGCCTCCACCCCTCCCCAGTGACTGCAACAAGGAATTGGAGACCTTTGTCCTATAACCATAAAGGACAGGATTCTCCCTACAACATGAATGAGTTTGGGAGCAGATCCTTTCCCAGAGCCTCCAGTAGGAAACAGAGACTGCTGGAACCTTTATTTCAATCTGATGAGACCTACACTGAACTTCTAACCTACGGGTGTCATTTTAAGTTGCGGTGGTTTGTTATGGCAACAACGGAAGCTACTACACAAGGGTCTGCTACTCAAAATGAAGGAAGGCTCAAGTTACACAAGGAACACAACGCGAGCTCCTTAGCATGGTATAAAAATGTCATCATTCTCTGTTCCCAACCTGCCCATCTAACTTGCTCTCCTGACAATACCTCCCTCCCCACTCCTGTCCTCCTTCTGTCCCAATTCCCTGAAGCCATGTTCTTCACTCACCTTCTGAAGAAGTCGACCTGGCAGACTTCAGCTTGTTGTTTAAGTCCTGACTAGAAGCTACCTCCTCTGTGAAGACCTCGCTAACTCTCCCAGGCAGTTTCTATTTCAGTCACTCGATAAATATTTATTTAGCACCTACTATGTGCCAGGCGATGTTCTAGGTGCTGTAAACAAGACATTAAAAGTCCAACATTTCCAGTAGCTTTCATTCTGGTTGGGCGGGGCGGGAGTGGGTAACATATAGTAAATAAGCAATCAAATACCTAATTAAGTTCACATCGTGAAGAGCGCTGTAAAGTAAATCAATAGGTGTGTGATATGATAGTGTTTTGGTGCTGGAGAAGTGACTTTAGGTAAGGTGGCCGGAAAAGCCTTTAAAGGCAGGTCTGTAGGATGAGAATAAGACAGCCCTTAAAGAAAAGGCATAGAAGGACAGACCAGAGAGAGGAACCTGGAGTGAAAGGTCCTGAAACTTTGTGTGTTCCAAGTAAAGAAAACATGACAGCGGAGTGGGAGAGCAGCGCTGAGAGGGATTGTGGACCAAGGTGAGGCCAGAGAGATACAGGCCAGGGCCACGTGGTGCAGGGCCTTATAGGCTGTGGGGAGGAGTTTAAATATACTAAGTGCAATGGGAAGCTATTGGAGGGTTTTGAGCAGGGCAGGGGCATGATTTGGTTGACATGTGAAGGCCTCGCTCTACCTGCTCTGTGATGAAGAGACTGTAGAACTGTAAGCATTGGAACAGGAAGAGGATTAACGGGCCATTCCTGCAGTGGGAGAAGGGAGGGAGAGGCCTGGCTGAGAGTGGTAGCCAGGTGGAAGGAGAAAGGCAGACAGACAGAAAAAGGTATCCAGGACGCGAAATTAAGGCCATTGCTGATAGAGTAGCCTGGGATAAGCTCTATTAAATATTCTTTAGATCCAGGCCTTCTCCTTGATTTCTTGATTCCTTTCCTTGGAGCTGACTCCAAGGTTTTAGTTTGGATAGTAGATGGTACCATTTACTAAGACACAGGAGCCTAGAGGAGGAACAGGTTTGGGGTAAAAAATGTTCAAGAAGTTTGTTCATATATATTAAATTTATGCCTCTAAGGCACCAGAGAGGAAATGTCAAATAACTTTGGCATGTGCCTGGAGCAGGAGATAGGTCCAGATTGAAGACGTGAAACTTGAAGTTATCGGCATAGAGGTGATATTTAGATTGAGGCACTTTTTCCCCATGATCTAACTGCACTTTGTAGAGACCTCTGATTTGACAGTTATAATAGTGTCTTATAATTGCATTGTTGCAGGACTGTCTTCCCAAAAGACTGTAAGCTTTTGAGGCAAGGAATTGTGTTTATCTGTATTCTCTTTTATATATACTCAGTGCCTGTTGATATAGGTAGATATATATATATATATATATATATATATATATATATGTACTCATTTAATCTTCACAAGAAACATCATGGAGTAGATAATACTATTAGCATCCTGTTTTCTTGATTTTACAGAAAGGCAAGTAATTTGCCCAAGATCATATAGACACAGAGGTAACAAACGAGGAGGGAATCTAAACCCAGCGGCCTGGTCCCTCAGGCTCCCGCTGTTAACCAGCCAGATATAACAGCCTCTCCAAGAATGTGGCTTTGTTAGATGATGTTCGAAGCACAACATGATAGTTTAGAAAATTGTGAACACATTATTGCAATTTTAGAATTCTCACAAGTGGAACCCTGTCCCCAGATCTGTACTCTAGTTAAGAACCACCGTGATGTACAGCTCCAGTGCACATGGAAGACAGTATCAATGGTGCGCTTTCCAGAATTGTGCAAAATGGTAGAACCCCTTGTCTGATAATTTAGTTATCCCTCACAGGCTTGGGTTTAGGTAATCATTCAAAAGGATTTCATTTAAGATGAAGATTCTTGGGGACTACCTTATATTTAACCTGAGCATTTTGTTATCGTGTAAAATATAGGCAATTGTATTGGATATTCTTCAAATCCCCAAGTGCACAGAAAATGGAGAAATCAAGTGGGAGCAGTGGAACATGTAGTCCTACTACATACTGTTTACTACCCTGGCTGGTGTGGCTCAGTGGCTTGAGTGCCAGCCTGAAAACCAGAAGGTTACTAGTTCAATTCCCAGTGAGAATACATGCTTAGGGTGTAGGCCAGTTCCCCAGTTAGGGGTGTGTGAGAGACAACTGATCATTGTTTCCCTAACCAAAAATTATTAGAAGAAAATATCATTTTTAAAAAGTATTGGAGACAGTATGACCTTAAAGAATCAGATGCTATAAAGGAAAAGATTGACTGTACAAAAATTAAATATCCAGGTATGGGAGAAAATATTCTCCCTTCCCTTTCCTGCTCGCTCTCTCCCCCCACCCCACACACACACGCACACACGCACACAAAGAGATATAGATATGTACACACTCACCACTACCACCACCACACAATTACAGGGGTAAGCAAAAGTAGGTTTATAGTTGTTCCTATAGAAAATAATACAATAATTAATAAATAATACAAAAATAAACTGTTTCATGTATTCACAAGTATAAACCTATTTTTGCCCATCCCTTTATACCCATAATATATAGAGAGCTCTGGAAAATCAATAAATAAAAGACAAACACCTCAACTGAAAACTCGGCAAAGGTTATGTTGCAGAAAGACTTTAAAATGGTCTCCAGGCTTCCCTATCTCCTGATATTTATACCCCTTGAATAATTTCTTTAGTATGGGCAGACCTATGACTTGCTTCTAACCAATAAAGTACAGCAATGTTGATGAGCTGTCACCTTTGTGATTAGGTTACAGAGGACTGAGACTTCTGTCCCGCCAGCTGCCTCTCTATTGCCTCTCAGCTCGCACACTTTGCTAAGCGGAACTGCCACACTGGAGAGGCCCACATGGCAAGGGATTGAGAGTGGCTTCTGACCACAAGCCAATAAGGAACTGAATTCTACCAACAACCACGTGAGCTTGGAAGTGGATCCTCCATCACATAAACCTTCAGAGGAAAGCATAGCCTTGAGAGAGACCTTGGAGGAGAGGACCCAGCTGAGCCATACCCAGACTCTGACCCACAGAAACCGTGAGATAAGTGTGTGTGTTAAGCCATTAAATTTGTGGTAATTTGTTATGCAGCAATAGATACTAATAATACAGGATATAAGTAGGAAAGTTATAGAGAAAAAATGTAAATGATTAACAAATACACTTTTTAAGAAATACTTACTCTCACTAGTGATTAGGAAAACAATACAGAAAAACTACAGTAAGATATCAATTTGTGTCTGTTAGGTTAGTTAAAAATATTAAAGATTGAGAATTTCTAATGAAAACAAGAGTAAAAGGAAAAGAGTTCTCTCATACAGTACTGGAAGTAGTGTAAATTGGTACATTTTCCTCTCTGGAGAGCCATTTAGGAGCACCTTGGAAAGGTTTAAATATACAGACGGTTGACTCAGTTTAATCCATCTCTTGGAATCTGTGCTGCAGAAAGAGTAGAAACATGTATCTCAATGTTCACTGCAACATTTGATGTTGTAGCAAAATACTGGAAATTACCTAAATCTCCAGCATTGGGGGTGGTTGAATAAATTACACCACAGTCATACAATAGCTGTCAATAAAGGGAGACCTGTGTGTGCAAACCTGGAAATGTATTTGTGATTTATTAATGGGTTAAAAATCAGGCTGTGTAACAGTTTGTTTAGTATGATCCACTTCCAATGATATAGACATGCACATATATACATTCATATATACACATTTACGTGCCTAGGAAAAGGGCTGGAAGGAGGCGCACCTACTATTATCAGTGGGTGCCCTTAGGGAGTAGGGATAGAGCAGATGAGAGGATTTTTACTTTGTACTTCCTATTGTTTGGATTTTTCGGGGAGCAATTTTTCCTTTTTGTACAGTATTTGTAATTCTTAAAACAGTGAAAATAAATAAAAGGAAATAAAAAACAAAACTAAAGCATTCTTTCCTTATTGAAAGAAGAGAAGTGTGATATTCGACTTCATTGTGTAACAAAAGAACACTGAAAACAGAAACAGATGTCCCTCATTCAAGCACAGAGAAGGAAGCTAAAATAGAACTGTGTTAAGAATGATTTTTAAAACAAAAGTACTCTTTTGTCATATAATCTGCACAAGCACATATAGTTTACATTTAAAAAAATCATTTTATGAATGTAAAGGAGAAACAGAAAGGACTTGTTCATTTTACCACTATGAACAAAAAAATACACTTGGTGACCATCAACATTTCATCAAGCAGAAGGTGTCCAAGAAAAGACACATAGAACAAAACAAAACAATGGAAAGTATTTCTCAAACAGATCAAGATTATATGTAATTAAATGAGGAAACTTTTAGGTTGAACAATATAAAATTGCCATTTTTATACGTCAAAAATAGTAGACAATAAGTAGTTTTATATTATTCAACCAAATATATTTAAGGGTTTCTGCACTATACAAGTCTTTGAGAAAACGGCAAAAACAAAGAAATTTTAAAACCTCAAGTTTTGTTTGTCGTCACTTTTTTATAACCTGTAAAACTTTATGGGACAAACCTGAGATCCCACTTTATTTTCCAGGCAGAAAAACTATTTTTTTCATAATAAGTGATAAAAATAATGGTTAATATTTGAAGGGATCATTCAGATGTCCTTTGTGCCTGAATAGTGTTCAAAGAAGAAGACAATGTTTTTTAACTTTTTAAAAGATTTTTAAAATTTATTTTAAGAGAGAGGGGAAGGGAAGGAGAAAGAAAGAGAGAGAAACATCAATGTGTGAGAGAAACATTTATCAGTTGCCTCTCCCACACACCCAGTTGGGGACCTGGCCCGCAACCCAGGCATGTGCCCTGACGAGGAATCAGCTGGTGACCTTTTGGTTCGCAGGCCAGCATTCAATCCACTGAGCCGCACCAGCCAGGGGAAAACAACTTTAAAAATTATCCTTCATGAAACGCTGGTGCTCAAAATGAAGAGGTAAAATTTGGAGAAAGTTTTTCCAGTGACAGCTAAACTTTGAAAAAATCACTAGATAACAGAAAAGTTATTAAATTCTAAAAATTTCTATTTGTCCCAAATCTAACTTCATTTTTTAAGAGCAAAGGAAAACAAAAATCCATTTAGCTGTAGACAAATGGGTTGGTTTAATAGCATAACCTGTATATCATTGGTTGAGATTTTAAAATATGGTATTAGAAGATGAAAAAAGAATAAAAGTAGAGAAAATAATTTTCCTTTTGGGATCCTTACTTTAACCTTTCAAAATGCAATTCTGCCTAGAAATTCACTGAAAAACTTTAAATAATGAAAAACTTCAAATATGAATTAGTTTGTTTCATTAAAGCTAAGATCCCATCCACAGGATATTTGTACATTTTGAAGCACAAATCCACAAGCATTGTCGCAGTTCTAATGTCAGAGTGGCGTGCATCATTAAAGATTCTTCCCTGTCTCAATAAAGAATTTTTTCATTGCAAATAACAGATATACACTCAAATAGTTGAAGCAAAAGGAAGAAAAAAAAGAAAGAAAAAGAAAAGGGAGAGAGAGGAGGGAGCTGTTGGATGATTATACACATTTGTTGTATTCTTCTCTTTCTGTAGACCATTTTTCTCAGCTCTGCTATGTAAGGTGAGAGATTGCTACCTGAGTTCAGGTATTAGCTAAGGCTGATTGGCATTAGCATCTCTGAAAGTAAAATTCTGTAGTCCTTGAAAGAATCTGATTGGCCCAGCTTGATGTGTTTATTTCTCACCTAATTAACTGTGGGTAAAGCCTCATAAACTAAATGTGGCTGTAGGATCTACTCCTGTTAATGGGAGGACAATACTTGTGTGTGTGTGGTGGTGGGAGGGGGGTAGAGGCGAGGGTAAGGGCGTCATGGCCTAATAATGTAAATCCTGATCTTAAAATTCTGTGTGTATTTTCAGGCTCACAGTACATTCTGAAATACACGTATGTCCATTTGCTCCAGTCCATATTTGTATTGTTTGTATTATTATTTGTCCATGTTGCAAATATATGTATCAAAAAGAATATTAAAAATTCAGAATGTAATAAACTTTCAGAATGAAGTTACCAGGCCTGTATTTTTACTTTTACAAAAAAAAATCAGTGTGGTAGTCTGAATAAAGAGATCCAAATCATAATCCCCAGAACCTGTAAATGTTACCGTATATGGAACTTTGTAGATGTACTTAAATTAAGGATACTGAGAAGGGGAGAATATCAGTGTGGGCCTTAAGTATAATCATTATGTGCTTTTATAAGACTTACAAGATAAAGGAAGTGGAAGTTTTGCTACACAGAGGAGAAAGCCAGGTTACTTTGAAAGCAGGGCTTGGAGTGATGATCTTGGGAGATGAGAAAGAGGTGAAAAGTCAAGGAATACAGGGAGCCACCAGAGGCTGAAAACAGCCAAGGCCACAGGTTCTTTGATGGAGCCTCCAGAAGGAACCAGCTCTGCCCACAACTTGGTTTGGCTCAGTGAAACTAAGTTTGGACTTCTGGCCTTCAGAACTGCAGAAGAATAAACATGTGTTAGTTTAGGCCACCAAGTATGTAATTTGCTAGAGCAGCCACAGGAAACTAATATAATCAGCATGTAAAAGCCACTGCATTGGAACTTAAAGCTTACTTGCCCATCATAGTGCTTGACTCAAAACTGGTCCTCATCCTGGTCGAGGTTAGGATGTCATCCCGATGTGCCAAGGTTGCAGGTTCGTTTCCCAGTTAGGGTACACGTAAGAGTCAACCAATGAATGCATAAATAATCAGAACAACAGATGGATGTTTCTCTCTCTCTTTCTAAAATCAATAAATAAAAAAAATGTAAAAAAAAAAAAAAAAGCTGATCCCCATATATGGCTTGCTTTCCTTTAACACAGGAATTTTATAAACATGCCCTTTATTTTACAAATCATTTTTTAAAAAATATGAACCATTAGTGTTGTGTGAGTTTTGCCATTTATTTTCTTGCCTAATCTCTTTTTGAAAGCAACACTTAATCACTGATTCATTAACAAATGTATACCTAGAACCTAGTCTGTGCTAAACATACAGTTTAAACACAAATATTTACGGGAGATTAACGCTGTGGTAGGCTTCCTGTGGGATACCATGGTTGAATGGCAGATATGACCCGCGCCCTCACAAAGCTTCTGGCTTAGCAGGAAAGAGAAACAATTTACCAAGGCTTACAATAAAGTGTGAGCTGTGTTAAGATTTGGAGAAGTACAGAATGTTACAAAAGTGCCTAGTGGGCGACTCAGCTATTATGGGACAGGAAGGGAAGGTCTCTCAGAGGAGATTACAGTTGAGTTGAGACCTGGTCTGGTCCCTGGGAATACAGAGGGAAATGACACAGTCCCTACCCACAGGAAGCTTATCGTTAAATAGGGATCTAGGCCGTATAAACTAATAACCTCAACTCAAAGTGGTAAGAGCTACGAATGTGGGATGGCAAAGGAGCAGTACAGAAGAAAGAGACCGAGCCCAGATCTATGTTGAGGTGGGGGTATCGGAAAACCCCCGATCTTTAAGTTGTGTCTTGAAGGTAGTGTAGACATCAGTTTGGTGAACAAGGAAGGGGAAGGGTGCCCTAGGGTGAGGGAGCAGTGTGTCACTGCCAGACTTGGGGCAGAGCTGCCATTGACCAATAGGCAGGGATTAGCTATATGGGGCTATTGATCCCTTTTATCATAAAAATTTGGTCATGAAAACTTTCAAACATAAAACAAAGTTGAAAGAATATTACAGTGAATACCTGTACACTACTTCCCAGATCCTACTATTATTTCTATGCTATTTTTGTCACATATCTACCCATATGAATTTCTAAACTAGGAAAAAAAGTAGATGCTAATGAGCATATTTTTAGGCTATAATAAATTACCATTTTTTGTATTTCTTTCCAAAGTCAGACTTCCACTGGAATCAGAGATTATATGAATATAATTTTTTGTAAGACCTCAAATAAAGAAATTAAGGGTGTCTTTGTGGTATTAAATAAATGAAGGAAAATACCATTATAGAAAAATATAACCTACAGGCTATATAATGCTTTAATCCATAAAAAAACTGCCTTTTGTTTTTTGTTATTTTTGTTTTATTTTCTTACAACTGTAAAAGGGTTTATGCTGATTAGGAATCCTGGGTTTGTGATTTAAATTACAGTTGGTGGTCTAAATTCCCCATTCAACTGATAATTGGATTTCCAGTTTCCAGATTTTTATGAAGGTTATACTGTCAAGCACTCTTAGGATTTTTAAGGTTTTATACACTTTTTTATGGTAATTTAAGTATTGAATATGTATTATAAATATGAAGAAAATGAAAAGATGTGCTGAGAAATCATCTCTCTCTTACAAATGAATGCTTTGCTAATGCACATTCCATGTGAGAAGGCTCTAGAAATGAGGCATTTCTGGGAATGTATGAAATCTAATTTGGAACCATGCCTTAGTTCAATTGTCCAAAGCTTCAGTGCACATAAGACTTGCCTGAAGAGCTTATGAAAATGCAGATCTAATTCGATCCCCCAGATTCTGATCAGTAGGCCAAAGGCTGGCTCCGGAATCTGCATTTCTAGTAAAGGATGCTGACAGTTGCAAGAGCACACTTTCAGAGAAACCTTCGAACAAGTCCAATTCTGTGGCACTCAGGTTTGACTGAGCATTTATATCCATTTAGACAAGATGTTCGTGGACTTTTATTGACCACTTATTATATGTCATTATTAGTAATATGAGGTCAGATTATTGGAACTAATCCTCCTGCTAAAAACTAAAATCCTCTAACTAAAAATGATGGATGAAATATGTTTTTTAAAAAGTGTCTTAAAAGCATGTTACCATTAGGTAAGAAAAATATCAGGCCAAAATCTAAGTGAAATTAGGAATCCTGAGAGTAGCTAAGAACTAAAGCTTCTTATTCTTTAATGGTACTTACTGAAAGAGGAAGAACTGAGGGGCAATTTTCATAGTTTGGGCTATGGACATCCAAGTTAGGGAGTCTAATGAGAAACCCCACCCCCCTATAAAACTGGGACTCAAAAGGGCTAGAGCCCAGGGCAGGATGACCCAGAAGCTACTCCCCCAACCCTCACTCCTAGAGTAAACAAGGAAGTTACCCTGGTTCTGAGCAGTTGGAGAAGAGAAGAGGACCCTTGTGTGAGAATTTGTAGCCACAAGCTGGCATTTGTGCTGTTTTTCAGCCCCAATTTATATCACCTGAGTAGTGCAAAACTATTATGTCATGTAAGCAAAAGGGGGGATAGATGGCCATAGAGTTAGAACTTGCCAGGGGTCTCCAGCCTAAATCAGGGTAAAGGGTACTTGATATTTGTTTCCCAACTCTCCCTTCTGTTATCAAGATGATAGTTCAGTTGTTCCAGTAAAAAATATAATCAGCCCTGGTTGGGCGGCTCAGTTAGTTGGAGTGTTGTCCCGTACACCAAAAAAGGTTACAGGTTCAATCCCTGGCCGGGGCATGTATGGGAAGCAACTGATTGATGTTTCTCTTTCATGTCACATCAATTTCTCTCTCTCCGCCCCCCTCTTTCTCTCTATCTCTCTATCTCTCTATCTCTCTCTGTCTTCCCACTCCCCACCCCCACCTCCTTGTCCCTCTCAAATCAATAAACATATCCTCAGGTGAGGATTTTTAAAAATATGTATAATCAGTGTAACTCACCTGGCTCTGATTTCTCGCTCAATTTATTGCTCAGTAACCTGCAGATTAAAAATTTACTTCTCACAGAGATATTTTTACAGGCTCAGAATATACTAGTGAGTGAATACCAGAATGTTAATAGTTATATGAATTGGCATTCTGATTTATATACCATTCTTTTAGGCTCAGTGGTATAAGTTTGTCCCCTGGAGAATACTTGTTTCTGGGTGCTCTAGAAGAAACAGTTTCTCACACTGCTGGGCTAAAAGCCACACCCTGCCTATGAAGTCTTTCAGGAGTTACTGCCGTACTGGTAAGTCTTGGCTGGAGGCCGTCAAGTCAGGCCACCGACCCACTTCTCCTGAACAACTGTAGGACATTTCTCCCCAAAGCTAGCGCACTTAAAAGAACTACATAATTGTTTCCTTCAGAATCTATATAAACCAAGAGCAAATGAGGTATGTTATCCCTGAAAAGAGCACTGTTCTAGGAGTCAGAAGTAGGTTTAAATTCCACCTTTGCTACTTACTAGCTTGGTGTTTATGGACTGTTCAGACAATTTCATCATTTGTAAAATAAAGTTGACGATTTTTACCTTACAATATAACCATAGAGATAAAATAAAATATATAAATATGTCTAACATAATGCCTGACATTTAATAATAAATGTCAATAAATGTTAGTGGCCTTCCTTGCTTCTTTCCGCTACTTGCTCATAATACGGACACACTCGGAATTTCTTTCCTATTCTCCTACCAAGTTTGTGTGTGGAAGAGCTGGTGGTTGGCTTACTGCTGCTGCTGATCACAGTAAGGAGAAGAGCAATATAGAAAAGATCAGTACCAGCTTTATGAAGGAAATTTGGTGTTCTAGATTTTTTTCTCTTGCCCTCTCAAAAAGATGAAAGGCAACTGCAGAGAGGATTAATAGTGGCCATAGGAGTATGAAGAAAGGCAGTGCAGGGTGAAGTCCTAGAGGCCAAGGGAAGAAGGAATTTCAAAGATGGAGTGATAAAAATATCGTAGAGGGTTGAACCAGTTCAAATGTTGTAGAGAAATCACGTAGAACATTCCATTTGACTTAGTAACTTGGAGGCTTTTGGTGGCCTTAGCAACAGCATATCAGTGGACTGGGTAGGAAACCAGTTTGCAAGAGGTTGAGGAGAGAGAGGGAGAAAAGGAAGTAGACCAGAGGAATCTGGACAAATGTTTTCAAGTCTGGCTATGAAGGGAAGGGAAGAGATAAGGCAAGGAGATCTAGGAGGCCATGAGATTGTGAAGTTTTGTTTGGTTAGAGAGGAGAAAACTGTAGAAGTTAAAATACTGGCCCTGACTGGCCTGGCATGGCTTAATGGGTTGAGCATCATCCTGCAAAGTGAAAGGTCACAAGTTTAATTCCCCGTCAGGGCATATGCCTGGGTTGCAGGCCGTTCCTGGTTGGGGTGCTGGGGCGAGTGCGAGAGACAACTGATCAATGTTTCTTTCACACATCAGTACTTCTCTCCCTCTCTTCCGCCCTCCCTTCCTCTCTCTGTAAAAATAAATAAAAAAAATATTTTTTAAATGCCCTGGCTGGTGTGGCTCAGTGAATTGAGCACCAGCCTGTGAACAAAAGGGTTGCTGGTTTGATTCCCAGTCAGGGCACATGCCTTGATTGCGGGCCAGGTCCCCATCCCCAGTAGGGATGTGCAAGAGGCCACCACACACTGATGTTTCTCTCCCTCTCTTTCTTCCTCCCTTCCCCTCTATCTAAAATAAATAAATAAATCTTTAAAAACATTTTTTTTAAAGAAGTTAAAATACTGGATGGAGTGGAGAAAACAGAAGGAAAAGTGCAAGGTACAGAAGACAGGGTATAATGAAGGAAAGGAAGCTCCTGAAGAGGCAGGAGAGACTGGGACCAGGGCTCAGGTGGACAGGGAAGCCTTGGAAGGAGGGACACCTATTTCATTGTAACAGGAAAAGGCAGGGTGCAGGCACAAGGTCACTTATAGATTTGGAGCCAGGAAGTTGAAGTAGCGCTCCTTGGACAGCTTCAGTTTTCTCATGAGTTAGGAATTTATGTTGTCTTCTGAGAGGGAGAAAGGAGGGGGGAGAGGGTTAGACATTGGAGGGGAATGGAAAGGTCAGAAAAAGAAAGTGTCCGGGGCACGGAGGGGAAAGCTGAACAGAAAAGTATAAGAAGATTGCGGAGCAGTGCTGAGGGCCCGGCTGAAGCTGACCACTCTTGAGTGTATGTTGTGTGGATATGTAACGCTCTGTGGTTTTCTTCCCGCACTGTGGAGGGGATAGCTGGGTTTCGCCGTCATGTTGTGCAATGATGGGCTGGTAAGTACTTGAAAACTGCTTTAGGAGGTGCAAGGGGAGGAACCTTGATTTGCAGAAATGGTGTAAGTACTCCTAACATAACAGCCTTCAAGCTACCAATGTGATGTCCCTGAACTCAGTCCCGGGACCGAGTGGCACACTGTTATATAGTTTTCCTACCATACCGATGTAATAGACTTAACGAAACTTAAGCACTTAGAAAACACTAAAATGGAGTAAAATAATTAAGAAGTGATGAGTTTCGATTATCTACTAACTTTGTTTTTAGGTAATTTTCTTAATCATAAGTTTATACAATTTAGTCTTTAATAATTATTTTAATACTTGGTGTGAAAATTCCTGGAAACCGTACAGTCAGCTCTCTCAGAGATGGTATGAGCTAGTTCCAGCATTATCGCTGGTTGTGGGAAACACTCTAGGGTTGGCTAGAGTTGGGGGGAAGGGAGCTGAGACATAAATGACAAGATTGCTTTCCCGGCGGACCCTTCTGGGCTTGGCAGAGGAAGCCTGAGTCCACTAGGAATGGGGACTGAAAATGAGTGAAAAGCTTGACTCTGGGGAAGGGATGGGAGTGTTAGGTGGGACATGAATCAAAAGTCAAACAGTCCCATCTTGTGTAGTTACCATGTTTGTATCTATTATGCGGCCCTGAGTTTTCTCTCACTGTACTGTAAGCAGTCTATACAGGTCGGGTGGAGTAGGGTGCCGTAGCCTGGGAGAAGGGTGTACGGGAGAAGGGCAGGGAGAGTGACTGTGAGTCCAGGGGCAGGAAACCTGGGCCCCCTGCATACTGTCGGAAGAAAGTCATCTCTGCAAAAGCAAACCCAGCTGGGAGACTTGCTGTTGTTCAAAGTTTCCCTCAGCTGTGTTTTGTTATAGGTTGGCAGGGAGATAACTTGGGGGATGGAAGCTTTTTTTGGGTTCTAAAATTACACTATAGGAATGAAGACCTGTACTTAAGTTTCTTCTTTCAAGTAGCTTACTAAATAAACTAGACAAATAGTTTTCTTAAAAGTCTTTGCATAAGGTACAAGAATAATTTTGTTTCAGTTCTGTTCCGTGCACACTTCCAGTACTGGAAAGTCACTTTGCGTGACTTTCCTTGGTCATTAACATATTAATGGCAGCCATTGGGCTTTTATAATTCTGACTGGGTGTAATTCAGAATCATATTTGGTGTGAGATGTCTCATCAGGCAGCATTTTCACTCTTTCCAGAGAAAATATTTTAAAGAGTGGTTGTATTGTTAATATATCCCTGTTTGTAAAAATTCTGCCTGTTCGGGCTACGATTGCAATTACAAAGACATTTAGAGATTTTATTTTATTTGATCAGGTTCGATAAATAGTCATAAGCAAAAGAAGGGAATCCAGGGGGCAAATAGGCAAATTTGTTAACAATAAGAAAAAAAAGGCATATGTTAGTGCAGCAATTTCCAGAGCGGCTACATTATGGGGAGAGGTGAGAAGTTGTGGTAGGGGTGTACAGGCAAGGCAAACACAATAGCTGGCAAGACAGGATGTTAAAGAGAAATGACCAGTTACTGCCAACACCATTTCATAAAAGAAAGTTTAAGTTCAGAAAAATAGTAAGAAAAGAATTTTTAAATAAAACCTAGTCCTTTAAAAAAGAATACATTTAATTTATGAGAAAACTCAGCACACTTGATTTTATTTTCCTCATTTAGGACTTAACAGTGAAAGCATTTTCATGAACCATTGTAGGAAACTGACATTTGAGGTTTTAAAAATTTAGTGACTCTTTCTTCTACCTTTTTGATAAATCCTTAATGTTCTGCTATGAAAGGAAAGGAATAAAAACAAATAAAGGAGCAGTGTGATGTTTGCAGTTTAAAAAGGCAATTTTCTTTGAAAAGTAAGAACTGCAGGCCTTTCCCATGGTTCTGACAGGAAGCAGAAGGACGTGATCGGAAGCAGGCACAACTACATGGACTCTGTCTGGGCAGGGCATGGCTTTCAGGGCAGGGTCAGGCCTAAACAATGAAATATCTGAAAAAGAAATAGAACTGTCTCATTTGCAACAGCATTAAAAACAATAAAATACTTAGAAATAAATTTAACCAAGGAAGTGAAAGACCTGTGCACTGAAAATTATGGAAAGAAATTGATGAAAGACTTTGGTGAAAGAAGCTGCCAAAGATAGCCCTGGCTGGTGTGGCTCAGTGGATTGAGCGCCAGCCCGCAAACCCAAAGGTGGCAGGTTCAATTCCCTGTCAGGGTGCATGCTTGGGTTGCAGGCCAATGTTTCTCTCCCTCTCTTTCTTCCTCCCTCCCCCTAAAAATAAATAAATAAACTCTTTAAAAAAATTGCTGGAGACAAATAGACGGACATATATCCATGTTTATGATTAAAACAATTTTTTGTTAAAATGTCCATATTACCCAAAGCTGTCTATAGATTCAAAAAATCCCTATCAAAATTACAATGGTATTTTTCACAGAAATAGAGAAAACAAGCCTAAACTTTATACAGAACCACAAAAGACCATGAACAACCAAAGTAATATAAAGAAAACTGGAGGTATAATGCCTCCTGATTGCAAACTACAGGGTGGGGCAAAAATAGGTTTGCAGTTGTGAGTATGCGAAACATAGAACTTACTCATGTATTATTTTTTCATACAAACAACTGTAAGCCTACTTTTGCCCCACCCTGCATACTACAATGCTATAGTGATTATAACGGTATTGTACTGGTATAAAAATGGATACATAGATCAGTGGAACATAACAGAGAACCCAGAAATAAACTCCTACATACATGATCAACTAATATTTGACAAGGGAGCCAAGAACACTCAATGAATAAAGCCTCTTCAACAAATGGTGTTGGGAAAACTGTATAACCACAGGCAGAATAGTGAAATTGGGTTCTTCTTTTACACCACAAAAATTAACTCAAAATGAATTAGACTTAAACATAATTAAGAAGTATAAGTTTTTAGTTACAAAATAATCGCAGGGATGTAAAATGAAGCACAGGGAATATAGTCGATAATATTGTAATAACTTGCCCTGGCTGGGGTGGCTCCGTAGATTAAGTGCTGGCCTGTAAACCAAAAGATCACTGGTTTGATTCCCGGTCAGGGCACATGCCTGGGTTGCAGGCCAGGTCCCCAGTTGGGGGAGTGCAAGAGGCAACCACACATTGACGTTTCTCTCCCTCTCTTTCTCCCTCCCTCCTTGTCTCTCTAAAAATAAATAAATAAAATCTTTTTAAAAAATAACTTTGTGTGTTGCCAGGTGGGTGCTAGAAATATTGGGGGGATCACATTGTAAAGTATATGATTGTCTAACCACTATACTGTACACCTGAAACTAATGCAAAATAATATTGAATGTAAATTGTAAATTAAAAATAAAAGAAAATAAGAGATAACAAGTGTTGGCAAGCATGTGGAGAAAAGGGAACATGTGTGCACTGTTGCTGGGAATGTAATTTGGTTCGGCCACTGTGGAAAGCAGTGTAGGGGTTCCTCAAAAAGTTAACAATACCATAAGTTCTCACTTAACATTGTGATATGATCTTAGCGCAGTTTGGAGACCCATGCTGGACCTTGCTTCAGTGTGTAGGTATTTTAACATATATAGTGATCATGAGTGTTCTGTTTGTTCCAGAGAATGTATACCTCAGAAATGACGTACAATGATAGGGAATGCATGACCCAAGATAATAAGTATCACATGGTATATGTTTTTAAAAATGAGGGTTGCTTGTTAGGTCTATGTCATCTTGTAATAATTTCCCCAAGAAACTCATTAAGCCTGGGTGTCAAATTACTGGGCAGCACTGTATTACACCAGCAATTGACCTGGGGTCCTGAAAGACCATTAAAATGAAATGAATAACTTAATCTCTTCTGTAAAATCAGTACAGGATTCTCATTTATACTTATCAAAAAATTATTTCTCTCCAAATTAACCAATTACTAATATAATGTTAAGGTAATTATATTAGACATTGTTTCCAAGAGATTGAATTACATCAAATTATTCCCATGTTGGCTTAATCTGCAGGCCAGGTGTTTTCCAAGGGCCATGTGTTATGAATATTTGTGCTTTATCTGGGTTTCTCTGGGCCAGAGGGATGTTCATAATCATAACATGCATTAAACATACATTCATGAGCTACACTATAATGGACAATAGTAAATTATTTTGGAGCATCAATGAGGAAAGACTAAAGAGGCTAATACCAGTGCTGGAAAAGGAAGAAATTCAACTACCAACAGTAAAACATTAAAAAATTACTAGGACAAGTGGTAAAGTATAATGGATGAATAAATGAATGTATGTAACAGTCAGCAATGTGTCCCTAATGCCTTTGTTAAAAAAGATTCTATTTATTTGTTTCTTAGAGAGGGGAAGGGAGGGAGAAAGAGAGGGAGATAAATATCAATGTGTGGTTGTCTCTCATGAGCCCCCAAATGTGTACCTGGCCAGCAACCCAGGCATGCACCCTCGACTGGGAATTGGACCAGTGACCCTTTGGTTCTCAAGCTGGTACTCAATCCACTGAGCCACACCAGCCAGGGCCAGAATGCGTTTTAAAAGCCCATGCTTTCCTAGCTCAACAGCTGAGTATCTTCACCAGCGTCACATCACCTGTACACACATAAATGCAAATTTTTAAAAAGTGATTGTTTTCTCAGTAGGCATAGTTTTATATATATATATATTTAAGATTTTATTTATTTTTAGATAGAGAGGAAGGGAGGCAGAAAGAGAGGGACAGAAACATTGATGTGTAGTTGTCTCTCACATGCCCCCTACTGGGGATCTGGCCTGCAACCCAGGCATGTGCCCTCACTGGGAATCGAACCAGCAACCTTTTAGTAGGCAGGCCAATGCTTAATCCACTGAGCCACACCAGCCAGGGCACAATTCAATATATTTGAAAACAATAATTTTGGCAACTTGATAGAAGCACTTTCTTTTCTTGTCTACGAAAAGGGCAATGAAGAACTGCATCCCACCTTTCTCTTTTTAGGTCAGTTTTTGCTTTAACCATTTCATGCCAGCTGTATCAGAAGCTGCTGTACACTCTGGGTATTGCGGTCCTGAGGTCTAGCACAACGTAATCTTTTCCCAGAAAGGAAAGAAATTCCATTACTTCGGAGCTTGGTTTGAGCTAGCTTGTTAAGCTATCTCATCTAATCCCCCTCCAACAGCTTTATTGATAGGGAGATATTAGCATCTGAGCTTTGCTAATGACGAAACTGAAGTCCGGAGAACTAAAAAGATTTGCCTGAGCTTCATGGCTAATTTCCGTAGAGAACTCAGGCTCCTCAGACCATCCTAGTATGTTTCATACCACTCTAGCTGCTTCTCCTGGCACAAAACCCATGCTGTAAGAAACTTCTGCAACACGTGATTCCACTGACAGTCAGGAGACCAAGCCCAAATTACCAGGAAATGGTTGCTGTTTAGAAGGACCACAACAGGAAATGCCAAGCCAAACAAAAAACTTCTCTTTGCTTTCCAGAAAGATTTGGATTGAAATCTAGTAGACATTTGTTGAGTACTTTCTGTGATCAGACCCTGTGCTACATATTTTCACATAACTGTTGTCAAAACAAATGATTTTATTAATATGCACTAGGGTAATAAAAGTTTCATATTTTTTAAAAAATGGATTGTACCCACCCTGGCCAGGTAGCTCAGTTCATTAGAGCGTCCTCCCAATATGCCGTTTTGATCCCGGGGGCACATACAAGCGCAACCGAGGAATGCATAAGGAAGTGAAACAACAAAATTTCTCTCTCTCTCTTTCAAATCAAAAAACAAAAAAATATTTTTTAAATGTATTGTACCCTATGGTTTTAGAATCTTGTCTTTATCTCCTCTTCCCGGGGAAGGGATGCGATGACCGTCCTAAAAGCCAGCTCACTCGGGTGAGTTTCGAGTGAGCGAGCGCGGGGCGGTTCGGCAGCACGTGTGGAGCAAATACCTAAATCAAAGGAGCTTGTTTCGTCAAGCTCTTCTGGCAGCGATTCTGACAGTGAAGTTGACAAAAAGTTAAAGAGGAAAAATCAAGTTACTTCAGAAAATACCTGTAAAGAAGCAAAAGACTGGTGAAACTTCAAGAGCGCTGTCATCTTCCAAGCAGAGCGGCAGCAGCAGGCATGATAGCGTGTTTCAGACTGAGAACATGAGGCACGTCAGCGGTCGGGGCTTTCAAGGGAAAGTCCTAGCTCATATTAGAGAATACTGCCTGGATCCAGAGGTGGAATGAAACCAGGAAGAAAAGGTATTTCTTGAAATGTCAAGCAATGGAGCCACTGAAGGCTCAGATCTCTGGCGCTGATGAGACAGTAAGAAAACGGTAAAATCAGAGCCATGTAAAACTTGTACTGTTCTAGTTGTTTTAACCTGGCTTTTCGCATTGCCTTTTGTTATCTAAACATTGTTTTCCAAGCTATTGTATACTTCGATTGCAGAACAATTTGTAAGAATACTTTTTTTCATGTGCATTATTAAAAAATGTTCTGAGTGAAGCTAATTGTCAACTTGATTAAGGGGGATTGCTTGGTACTCACCACCTAGTGTAAAATAAATTCAAGTAATACAATCTTAAAAAAAAAAAAAAAGCAAGCTCATTTGAATGCCCAAACATCAGTTTGTAGACCTTTATTTTGTTTTTTTTTTTATTTAATCAAGCTCAGTGATTTTCAGCCCAATTGCTAAAAATTAGGACTGTATACCCATTCTAGAAAATTTTCAAGGATGATTTTGAGATATGAGATGTCGCACCTTCTGGCTGTCTATAAAACCTAGCCCCTGCTTCAGATATGACCCTGGGGCAGACTAGGACTGGGGAGGCTGCCAGTAATTCTCCTGCTGTCCACGTTCGTATCATTCCCTTCTTTAGGGGAACAAGCCTTCTTTCCTGCACTCTAACCCTATGGTCTAAATGGGGATGGCCATCTTCTCATATGACTGCCTCCCTGGCCCCAGTGATTGGCCCAAGTGATTGGCACATGATCCATGTTGGAACATCACAACTCTCTCCCAGGATCTGTCAAAGTGGAGCTACAGGATTCACACACACTTTCTCCTTTCCAGTTGTGGTCCTCTGAGGCTCTGGGCCGCCAGTGCCTCCCTTGAAGAAACAGGCAATCTTGACAGTGCTAGAGCCTTGGGACTCAACCTTCCCGCAGACCAGCTCGATTTGGCCCTTCTCATGATTTAGCTAAGTGAGTCAATAGATTTGTTTTCTTAAGCAAAAATTGGGGTTTTGTTTCATTCAACCAAAGAGCTCTGACTAAATACATCAATGGAATATTTTCTGTTTGTATACTTACCTGAAAGGAAGTATGCTGTAGTAGAAAGAAAGCATGCTGGGCTTGAAATAATGTACTATGAAGTATTAAGCACCTATTATTGACATATGGTGTTGCAATAGAGTGTGAAAGGGGATTGGACCAGAACCAAGTAGTTCATTCAGCCCGGCTCATGGATTAGTCAACTTGCTTCTGGGACCCAGATAAATCAGAATCACCTTCATAGCCAAGTTATTCAGATGATCAACTTTATGTGGCCCATTCCCCCATCAAATTGTGGGAATCCATCCTCTGTTAACCCCAGGCCGAAAGGCATGGCAGGGCTCTTGCTATCTTCCCAGGCACTGAGCTAACCCTGAGCATGGTAAGTGTCAACCCTGGACACAGGCTGCGGCACAGATATAATTACTCATACGAAATGCTGAACAACTGAACCACAGGGGCAGGGATAAAGGGTAGGGGCATCGAAAGCCCCGCAGAACTAGTTTTAACTCTACTGTTTACTAACTCCGTGAATTCTCTGAGTGGAGTATTTCTTTAAATTGAGTATAATAATACTCAAATTATTCTTTAAAGTGAGTATAATAATACTTTCACCTTTAGCACTTTTATAAGGATTAAATTAAGTATGGAAAGTATAGATATGATGCCTGCATATAGTTGGCACTTAGTATGTGGTAGTTGTGATTATAATGATGATGGTAAGTGACAATAATGATGGTATTATTTTGACTACATTATTCTCATTCTTTTCAGTAGAGAAATACAGCATGGGAAAGTGGTTCTTTCTCCTAAGGTTCATGCAATGAATTGATAAGAAACATAGGATTCAAATAAATGACTCGTTTCAGGGATTTGTTTGTCCTTATGAGCCAAAGTGCTCAAATGATGGAAGTGCTTCATTTCATGCAAGAAGTGTGAATCACTATTATTTGCTTTTAATAATATTTACATGGAACAAATAAATAAAATTTAATGGAAGTATACTTTTAAAATGTCTTAGATCCTGATACGGAGAGGTACTTCCTCTTATATTGGAAATACACTTCTAAATTATTTCTTCTTGGTTTGATTTGTTTCAAAATTTTAAAGTTTTCTTCACATTTCTCAAAGGTAAGACACTTTCCTATATTAGCAAAAAGAAAATGAAACTATCGTATTTCCCCAAAGAGATGTCTTGAGGAAAAGCAGATCCTGGAGAGGGTATTATTAACTGCCTGCTTCTTATAATTGAGGCCTCTCCTCAGACAACGCTGCTGTTTAATCTCAGCTCTCGCCAATAGCCCTTTTCTCTTTTTGATCAAGTGTTTAATTTCCTTGAAAGATTTTCTCAGATTTCAACTCTTACTGAGAGGATTTTTATTTTACCCTAACCCTTTAATGGCTAAATCTTGCATATCCATTGTTTCAAAAAAGGGTATTTCTGTTCATCTAAGTAAATAGTTCAAGGATTAGATCTTCTTTTCTTTCCTGTTACTGCTGAAATGAGGAATTATTCAGACACTTCTTTTGCTACCTTGTAAAAATCAGGCACAATTAAGCATTTACAAAAACCAATCTCAGGCAAATTTCAATTACCTACGACAATATACAAGTAGACTAAAGCATAGATTACTGAAAACAGATAAAAATCCTGAAGCTGATTTTGGTAATTTTTTTACTTTCTTCCAAGTAAAACGTTTGTGTTTAACCCTCATTTCAGTTTTTCTTACAACCCTTAAAAACGTTCTAATTTTAGGAAAACATGAAATATTCATAAGGAGGTAACAGGAAAAGAAGAAAGAAGTGGCCAGGATGACACGAAAGTCTAAGGGTAAAAATTATTGCCATTAATATTTAAATATTCAAGACTATTATTCCTTTTAAAAACATGTAAAATAATAATAGTAACCAATCAGTCCAGTGTGGCTTTCGTCAGCTTCTTCCACAGACTTCAAAAAGAATTCAACTCCACTCAATCCTAACTGTCAACCTTAGCTGGCTCCCAAACCTGGGTTACGGCCTGTGCGCTAAAGAATTTGGCTTCATCTGAAGAGAAGGCCTAGCCTTTGCCCTCAGCTTCTGGGAGGTACTTTGTCATGACAGTATCTTAGTTTAGGGTAGGGGCTGGCCACACCAGATTTTGAGGTAAGGCCGACCACATCTGACAATCTTAGGGTAGGGGCTGACCACACAAGAAAGACTATCTGTATGACTTAGGGTCAGGGCTTTGGATCATGCAGTACCATTGAAGACTTAGTACACCCACATGGCTCAATCAATCGTCAATCAATCAGTCAGTCACGTCTATGTAATAAAGTCACAATGAAAACTCTGGTGCCAAAGCCCAAGTGAGCTTCCCTGGCCGAAAGTACATACTCCGCGTTACTGCCACACACCGATGCTGGGAGAATAGCACAGCCTGGCTCCACAGAGGAGGGACGATGGAAGCTTCACCTGTGAAACCCTCTTAGGCTCTGCTCTCTGTGTCTTTTCTTTGGTTGATTTTATCCATATCCTTTCCCTGTAATTAAAACTGTAACCACAGGAATAATAGCTTTCTGTGAGTTCTAAGTCGCTCTAAGGAATAGAGAACTTAAACGTGATCTAGGGAACCTCCAAACCTGAAGTTGATCAGCCCAGTCTTAGGACTATGCCTGCAAACTTTGAAGTTTCTCTAACTGGTTGGTACTCCTCTTCCATTCTCCCACAGCATTCTGTCACTCTCTCTATGACAGCATCTAATACACTGTTCTTTCTGTTGGTTAAAAAAATATTTAATTATGTAATGGCAAAATAAAATGCTCAGATAGTAGAAAAAGTTTTACTGTGTGTGGTTGTTTTATTAGTGGCAATTGTATAGTAATAATGGATATGTTTCTCATATCTTTTGACTTAACCTGTTTATTAGTTCTAGTGGTTTGTTGTAGTGTCTTTGGGGTTTTCTACATACAATATTGTGTCACCTGTGAATGAAGACAGTCTTACCTATTCCTTTCCAATCTGAATGCACTTATTTATTTGCTTTACAGAAGGGTCAAGCAGAGACATTTTTGCCTTGTTCCTGATCTTAGGGGGAAAGTATTTCATCTTTTGCCTTTATGCATAATATTTGCTATATGAAATCACTGTTCAAGAATTTTCAGAAATACAGCAAACAAGATTGTACACCTTGATGGCAGAGTCCTTTGTTCCTCCAATTGGTTTAAATAAACCCCAGGTACAATATTTGACCCAAATATTTTGCAAGTTGGGAAACATCAGAGGCTAGAAGGAGAAATATAGAAATAGATAGAGGTAGGATGGTAAAGTGCAAATGATTCATCTGAATGACATCAGCCAAGCTAATTCTGTCAATAGGTTTTAACCAAGAAGGCATGGAGGGCCTGGATAGGAAAAAATAAAAATCTAGACAATGCCCAGTGGCATTTCGTCAGCACAAAAAACTTTATCTCAAGATAAGAGTGAGTGCTATCTGAAACTGAGAGCTGGGAACAAGAGGCTCCCTGAACTGGCATTATCTGTGTGGAAAATGCTGTTGGAAGGACTGGGACAGGATGTAGACATGCATTAAGGGAGGGCAAATCCCTTCAGTATGAAAATAGAGCTTGAAATATTACATTAGGCAAGTGTACCGGCTGCCCTGCCCATTAAATATTCATGTTAAAATCCTTGTCAGTCAACAGGAACAACCTTGTCTCACTCAGACCCACTAAAGAGAAGCTGTGTAGGTTTCATCATCAAACTGTAAGCGAAAACGGACTTGGCTTTTGTTTTGCAATGATGCCAGAGATGTGTTCCTTTGGCATTGAAGGTCAAATTGCTCCCTTCCTTGCCTGTCTTTTGACAGAATTCACCTGGCAGGCTGGGGCATGTAGCTGTGGTTCTCAAATTTGGATGTCAAGGGGAATCGATGCTGGACCTTACTGAAATGCAAATTCGTGGGCTCCCACTGTTTCCACCCATCCCCATCCAATTCAGTAGGTTGGGGGAGGAAATGGACATCAGGTGATTCTGATATGCATGGTCTTCAGGTCACTTCTTGAGAAACAATGGGGTGATTAATAGCAGTGGCTTCTGAGACAGTTTACCTGGGTAGGTGCATGACCTTGACAGTGTAGGCTAACATGTGAGGGCCTAAATTTTCTCACCTGAAGGATGGGAATAATAAAAGCACCTACATCCTCAGAGAGCTGTAGTGAGAATTGAATGAGATAATGTGGTTGTAAACTACCAATATAAAACACTCAAGAATAGTAGCTATTATTATCTCGAATTCAAGCAGAAATAAAATATCCAGCCCATAAAGGCTTCAAGGGCATCAGAAGGACCCTTAGGCCCCACTGCACCTCACTACCCTCGCATAAATTGGAATGTAGCAAAGAGCAAACTATCCCCTATGGCTTTGGCTTGGCACAGAGGCTGATACAGGAAGCCACACTTCCCACAGGGAGGTGATGGCCTGACCTCTGGGTTCCAGAAGGCAGTGATCTGTTGGCCAAATGTGCTTTACAAAACCCTGACCACAGGGGTTTGTGTGACCTGAGTCTTTCCTTACTTTGCTTTTGCCTTGAAGGGCCTACGGGGAATGTTAGCAGTTCACAAAGCTAGGCTGTGTGAAGGAAGGCACACTGACCCAATTTCCTGTCCTGCCTCTCCCTCTTGTAAGCTGAGAGAGTGTGTACATGTCTGGTCATTTCTGTCAATGTTAGTTTCCTTAACTCCCAAAATAAGGGCAGATCAGATATTCACATGGGGGCATTGTCACTTAGCACTTTGACATACAAGTCTCTTTGGTTTCTACAAGACTGTGGATTTCACAAAGCAGGAATTCTCTCCTGATTCACTAGTAAGTAAATGGAGCCTTAAAAAGGTTAAAAAAACTTGTTGAAAATCACAGGGACACAAGCCTTACTCCTCTGGTGCTCTACGTTACATTGCTCTGCCCTTGCTGCCTACCTGGAAGATTATGGATGTGAAGGGTCTTGGTGCACTTTGTTATTTGAGAGCACCATGCCACATCCTCACCAGCCATACCAGGCCATACCGGCGGGAGGCTATTCACAGAGAGTGACAGTTTGTCTTGGGAATGGCATGCCACTGTATCTTAGAGAGAGTAATATCAATGTCGTAAGTGCTTGGTATATGGAGAAATCTTCAATCTATCACATGGGAAACGTATGCTTTCATCATCGTTGCCATTGTCATCATCTTCATTATCATTAATAACATCGTTTATCACATTATGCTATCATACTGTGTACCAGGACCCTTGTAGAGTACTTTGCATATAACACCACATTTATTCCCGCTGATGTCAAGTGAGGATTAAAAACTACCTATGCAAAAGGTACAATACTATTATTACATACTCATTGTATTGAAGAAACTGAAGAACAGAGTTTTAAATACTTGACTATAACTTGTGTATAACAAAATATGAGCTGAGTTATATGTGACATAAAGTTAAGTTAAACATACAAATGGCCCATAGACATGAAAAGATGCTCAACATCACTAGGCATCAGAGTGATGCAACTTAAAACCACAATGAGATATCACCTGTCAGAATGGTCATCATTAATAAATCAACAAACAAGTGCTGGTGAGGATGTGGAGAAAAGGGAACCCTAGTGCACTGTTGGTGGGAATGCAGACTGGTGCACTGACCATGGAAAACAGTATGGAATTTCCTAAAAAATATCAAAAATCAAACTGCCTTTCAACCCAGCTATTCCACTGCTGGGAATATACCCGAAGAATCCTGAAACACCAATTCAAAGGAACTTATGCACCCCTATGTTCATAGCAGAACTATTTACAATAGCCAAGTGCTGGAAACAGCCTAAGTGCCCATCAGTAGATGAGTGGATCAAAAAGCTGTGGTACATTTACACAATGGAATACTAGGCTGCAGAAAGAAAAGAAGGAGCTCCTACCTTTTTTGACAGCACAGATGAAACTGGAGAATATTATGCTAAGTGAAAAAAGCCAGTCAGTGAAAGAAAAATACCATATGATCTCACTTATAAGAGGAATCTAATGAATAAAATAAACTATTGAGCAAAATAGAACCAGAGACATGAAGCATGGAACAGACTGACAGCGGCCAGAGGGAAGTGGGGAGGGGGATAATGGCGGAAAGAAGGGGAAGGGACTAGTCAAAGAAGAGGTACAAATGACCCATGGACATGGACAAAGGTGGGGGACTGACTATGGGAGCAGGGGTGGGCCGGGTAGAGGAGGGCAAAGGGGGAAAAATTGGGACAACTGTACTTTTTTAAACAATTTTAAAAATTTATTAATTTTAATTTTGCAAATTTTCTTATTCTACTTTACAGTCATGTCCCTGCAAAAGAGAAAACTGTGAGCAGGCCATGGGCTTATGTAACAATGAGAGAAGGAATTGAGACCTGGCAGATGGTGGTGCTGGCTCACGGTCATGCAGAACATGACACCACTAATGGATGAGCTCCCAAACTGAGTCCTTGGGGAAGCTTTAAAAAAATACAGATTCTCAGGCCAAATTTCTGCATGTGCTCAAGGCCCCATCCCCTGCCCCACCTCCCTCCTACTGGGCTGCCTCATTTTCCCAAGTGTCCTGTCTCGGCAATCACTGTACCTGCCACCTTGCCCTTCCTTTGCAGAGAAGGTTTGGGGAGCAGAAGCTTTAGCCACTTTTCCTCCTTAAACTTCGCCATTACTTCACTCATCATCTTTGTTAGGTTTAACTGAGATTTTTCCCATTTTATACTGTCACAAATGACTGAACAAAAACAATTTAGTAACAAGTTTGATGTCTTTTATTCAAGGGGAAAACAATCCATGGGTTTGGGGGGACAGCACCTCACAAGCAGCCGAGCACACTCTTCCTGAGGGATTTTGGACCCAGAGTGAGTAGAAGAGGCCATCAGGAGACACGGCCTGGTGGGCTGCAAGGTCAGAGGTTTCTGATGAGGCTAGCAGCTAATGTTTTCTAGGGCGAGGCATGCTAGCTAAAGCTAAGCTGACAGTGAGACATTTCCCTTAAGTTCAGGTTGACTTGGGTTTAGATTTGTAATGATGCTGGGCCGCTGGGGTGGCCTCCATCTTGGAGGTCTCAATTTACAGATTAACTTTATCAATACATAGTGCTGTGTAAACATAGCTTTAAACCACACGTTAAACAAGGTTACTGCCCCCAAGTCCCTGCCACAGAACTCCTGGAGACACCTGAAGAGTCCCTCCCCTCCTCTGACTTTGCTCGGCCTCTCAAGTCAACACACCCTCCCTGCTGGCTCAGCCCTTGGCCAGGGCGCCTTCACCCCCACCCCTGCCATTGTCTCATTTGCTGCTTTCTCTTGACTGGTTTCTCTCTACCTTCTTCTGACTACAGACTCGCTGGGAACCCACTTTCTCTTTTTTCTAGCTGGCCCTAAATCAAGACTGTGAGGCAGTTTCTCTGGTGATGATATACTTCAGATCAGGTGCAAATTATGGTTACCACCTGATCAGCTGTCCTCAGAGCTCGCAGGCCTTGCCAATATGTTCGTCAAGGGCATTCCTTGATGTTAGCAGGTTTTGTCAAATTATCCTCCTCTGACACTGAAATAACTTCCTGAGGCATGGAGGTCCAGCGGCAGTGAGAAGTTTCTGCGGATAAGGAGTTTGGGGGTGGGTGGGAGAAAGGTAGAGGGAACAGGAAATGAAAATAATATTTATTGAGCATTTATATATTGAAGGAAGGAGGTTTCAGAGTATTATTAGTACTCACACCCCTTGAGAGTGATGTTGTTATTGCTGTTATATAAATAAAAATACTGAGATTTAGAGGACTTAAATACTTTGTTCCAGGTCAAACTACTCATGAGTAACTGGACCAGGACTAGAATCCACACTTTGGAATTGGTTCCAAAACCCATCACCGTTTTCCATGAGCTCATAATTCCTGAGGCTACTAGGACACTTTTAACCTCAGATAATCCCAAACTAAACTTTTTAGGAAACTAAGCCTCCCCTATACTGGGCTTGAGTTTGGAATGTCCTTTCCTTTTCCTTTTTCCTTCAAAAGGAAAAGACTTTTCCTTTTGAAATATAGCTTCTCCATCAGGTAATTTGTAATGTTTGAGGCAAAGCGCAGCGTTTTCCTGATTCAGAAGCAAGAGTCACCGGCACCCCGCAGAGACGCCGTGGCGCAGGGACAGCCTGGAGCTCTCGGGCAGAGGCCTGGGTCGCAGCCCGTGTTTTGCCGCTGACCGGCTCTCCCGGCTTCAGCGGCCTGGCACTTTAGGCCGCTGCGGTGGCTGCAAAAGTCTTTTTCGGATCTACCTTTTAATCCTCCTAATTGTGCTTTATGATTTTATAGAGGTTGAACTTCACAGTAAAGCCCATTCCTGTTCTTCAGAGAAGGTTGATTGTGTAGAGCCTTCCATTTATCAGAAAAACTATTTTCACACTCCAGAGCTGTCTGTTGTTAACCAAATGAAAGCCATGGAAGAGACAGAAGATTTTTAAATGAGAGGACAGGAAGGGTGAGTCAAACAGTTACACCAGACTGAGCTCTTGCTTTTAGCTGATAATCCCCAATAATCCACATGAGGCAAGAATAAAATGCCACAGTTATTAAATGCCCTGAGGTCCTTGCTTTTAATCCCCCTTTCCTTAAAAAGTTATCTGTTCCATATGCACAAGCCACTTCCCACCATCCCCCTACTCCCCCCTCATCATCCCCTCCCCAGTGCTGGAGAGATTCATTTATTCAAGGATTTATTTAGTGTCAATCAACAGTCCATCTGCCTTGCACCAAAAAAAAAAAAAAAAAAAGAAAAGAAAAGAAAAGAAAAAATTAAAAGCAAAATATGGTCCCTTTCTGTTCTTTCAACAGAGGAATGAACACCCTTCCCCCACAGCCCTCACCCGCATGCTTGCTTTTTCAATCCTTCTGTATGCAAAGCAAAGAAATTCTTTGCTTTACCTATCCTTAAGCTTACCAAATCCGGCTTTGTTCCTAGGGCCCTAAAATTCACTCCTCCAGAAACCGAAGCCTTTTAGGAGTGAGGTTGGGCCCTAGCTAGCATTTTTTGTACCAACCTCTTTGAGAGCTTTTTCCACCTGTGAAGTCTTTTCTTTACCATTCTGGATAAACACCAGGATGCACGCTGCCAAAGCCCCTCCCCGCCGGCACACACACGCACACACACACACGATGTTATTTTCCTTTTCTTTGGGGGCTATTTGCCTGAATATTGGTCAGAAGTTTTGCAAAAAGATGATTAAAATCTGACAGCAACGCTAAGTGGTAATTAAAAGAAGAAAATGGAGCCTTGGCTGGAGTGGCTCGGTGGACTGAGTGCCAGCCTGCAAACCAAAGGGTCACTGGTTTGATTCCCAAGTCAGGGCACATGACTGGGTTGTGGACCAGATCCCCAGTTGGGGGCGCATGAGAGACAACCGCACATTGATGTTTCTCTCCCTCTCTCCCTCCCTTCCCCTCTGTCTTAATAAATAAATAAAAGCTTTAAAAAAAAACACAAGAAAATGGATAAAAGTCATGAATATGGACTGAAGGGTGAAGTCTGTGAAATTAGTGATTTTGATAAAACAAATGAGCCAGTTTCCACATAAGCTTCTCTCTCTGCTTTTTCTAAATTAATCAGTCGTAGATTCTCTCAGCCACATTTTTCTTCCTGTGACATCTAGAAACCTGGTTGTACTGAATTCAATAGTTGATCATGAACAAACTTGTAAGCACCTACCCTAAGAAAGTCAATGGTATTGCTTCTCACGCAGCATCAGTGGTGCAGGAGGAAAAGCAGTTGCCTCGCACTGGAAGTGAACTGATAGAAGTGAAGGGGGAGGTAGAAGGCATTCTGCTTTGTCTCAGAACCTAGGGACATACAATATTTGTGACTTTTGAGTAGGGTGCCACAAACTGAAATAAGACCTCATGGTGATTCAGGGGAATTTACCCACCTAGGACCCTTTCACTGCTAAGCTTCCAAGAAGAAAAAAAGTGGTATGGACACATGAGAGAGGCACAGATGTGAAATCAGATGCATTAGGAGGAGAGAGGCTAGAAGCGAGGGGTGGGTGAGCTTTTGGGTGTGCAGGAGAGAGCAGAATGGTCAGTATTGGTGTTTGCAGTGTCTGGCTGGCCTGAGGACCACCTGCATCACCAATTCCCAGGAAGTTCATTTAAAATGCAGATGCCCCAGATGGACTCTGACTCAGAGCCCCTGGGGGTGGGCCCCAGACTCCAGAGATTAACTAACTTTTCAGGCACTGAAGTTTGGAAATCATTGCTTTAAAACTGGTAGAGCCAGTCTTACCTGTTGCCACTTGGAATTAGAAAGACATGATCATTCACTGATTCTAGCAAATGAACGAACCCTTAACTATATCCTGTTTTATGTGAATGCCTGGTTAGCACCTGGACAGAATATTGGGGCCTCCATCCAACCAGCAGACGGTGACCACATGGAGACTCAGATTCTGACCAGGCTTATATCTCTCCTTCTCCGTTTCCTTTTCCTCCTTTCTCTCTATTGTACACTATAAAGTAATTCCTAGATGGTGGGTTTTATTGTTGTTGTTGTTTTTGGGGGTTTGGTTTTTTTGTTTGTTTTTTTTGGCCAACCAGTAAAATAGCAAAAAAATAAAACCAAAAGCATTTTAGTGATCAGCATAGCATACTTTTCATTTTCTCAAGTAAGGACATTGAAACATAGTAACTAGCATCTATTATCACCATGCTTGTATAAAACAAAGAACTTTTAGCACTAATTTCAGAAAGGAGGAAGGATATGTGCGTTGGTTTGTGAAATTCACTGTATTATCATTATTTTTCTCTATGTTGCCATTCTACTACTGGTGTAGAATGCTAAATTTATCTATGGACAATGCAACTGGATGCATTAGAATGGATTAATTGCAGGGATAATTGGCTAAGGAGAGAGTTACCTCCTCTGCCTAAAGAGAGGAAAAGACATTTGAGCAGGTGGGTTCCCACTGGATTGTGAGTGTAGGCAGGATTTTAACATTTCAGGGTTATTCTCTAAAGATGAGATAGCTGTAACATTAGGCATGGGATGGGAGCTGGGTGTGCTGGGAGATGGGAAATTTGCTGAGTCTCTCACACTTAGATTGGAGAAGAAGATGAGTTGAACACAGAAAGGATCTTTCCAATTATCTTGATTGATCAATATCAATGATCTTGATTGTTGTCATGTGCTGGACAGCATACTAATATGTCCCATTTAATTTTCATAGTAATCCTATGGGGTGGAGTTCTACCTTACAAATCACAGACAGATTAAATTATTTGTCTGAGACCACAACTGTATGGATCTGAACTGAAATAGTTCCAGGTATGACCCCAAAGTTCATGCTCTTTCCTTGTATCCACTTTCTCTCTTTACCTGGAGTGACAGTATAATTACGGTTGACACTTACGTCCATTACTTCCTATGTGCCGGGAACTGCACAAAGCACTTTACATCCATCAGCTCATTTACTCTTCAGAATAAGCCTATGAGGTAAGTACTCTTGTTACCACTTACAAATAAGGAACTGAAACCCAGAGAAGTTCAGCAACTTACAGAGCCAGGATTTAGACCTAGGATTGAGCCCTTGTTGGTTCGGCTCAGTTTGTTGGGCATTGTCCTGCAAAGCGAAAGGTTGCTGGTGTGATTCCCAGTCAGGCCTGGGTTGTGGGCTCGGTCCTGGTCTAGGTGCATACGAGAAGCAACTAGTCGATGTTTTGTCCCCTCTCATTCTCCCTCCCTTCCCTTCTCTAAAATAAATAAATAAATAAATAAATAAATAAATAAATAAATAAATAACAAAAACCTAAGACTGATGCTGGAGCCCAGGATCTTAACCACTCTTGGGAGTGCCTCTGTTGTGGGAAAATTCCTGAACTGATGTCACAGAATCCAGGTACCATATATACTAATATATATATACTTCTGGATGAAGCCAGTAACAGGTAAGGAAATTTTTCTTTCTTATCTTTAACTCCTCAGTCTTTCCCATATTCTCCTAGCTCCTCTCCCACCTCAAACACACAACAGTATTGTTTTTGCTTGACAAATATACATATATTGGAACCCCTTCAGCTCAAACAACTAGCTGTCTCCCCTGGCCAGGGGTAGTAAAGGGGACCTGAGGGGGGTCCCTGGCAATGTCTGGGGCCCCCTAAATCATCAAGAGCAGATTGGAGCTTGGTGGAATTGGTGGGGTGGGCCAAGGGGAGGAGATAAAGATCCACTGACAGGGATAAAAAATAGTTCTTGCAGTGCTAATGCCTGGAAATGGAATCTCAATTAATTAGCCTCTGGTCAATTGTTCTGTTGTTTAAAAGAACAAAAAACAAAAAAATCTTCTGGCCAAGTTGGAAGCGTAGGTAGACATGCCTTGCCTCCTCACACAACCATAAGAAGGATAACAACCAATATAACAACAAGAAACAACCAGAACTACCAGAAAAGCAAACTGTATGGAAGTCCGACAACCAAGAAGTTAAAGAAGAAACATTCACCCAGGAGGGTAGGATGGGTGGAGATGGGCAGTCAGAAGAGGATGTGTGGCAGAGAGGACTCCCGGCAGTGCAGCAGTGGCAGCTGGCAGAATGGGTGGTTCCACATTCGCAAGCAGATAAAAACTGGGAGGGACAATTGGGGCATGAGCAATCCCAGCCCCAGAACAGGCCTCACAACCCAAGGTGACAGTGCCAGGAATAAAGCCTTATAACCGCTGGTTCTGAAAGCCTGTGGGGCTGTAGCAATGGAATAAACTGCAGATCTCTCAAGAGAGTCTGTTTGAGGGGTCCATGGGGCCCCAGAAAGTACACAAACCCACCCACTTGGGTTTCAGCACCAGGGCAGCAGCTGGAAGGGTGCCAGTCACTTGTGGAAAGTGGGGGAAGTGACTGAGAGCAGGCCTGAGAGCCAAGCAAGCAGCATGGTTCCCTCCCTGACCCCTCCCCTACAGACAGTTCCACAGCATGGCCAAGTGTGTTGCCCTGCACTGGCAAATACCTTAGGTTCCACCCCTTACAATATAACAGGTGCACTGAGACAAAGAAATACCTTACAGTCAAGAAGGGACTGGGAAGAAGTATTCAAAGTCGTGAAAAGCAAGGACATACATCCAAGATTACTCTACCAGCAAAGCTATCATTTAGAATTGAAGGGCAGATGAAGGGCTTTCCAAAGAAGGTAAAGCTAAAGAAATTCATCATCACCAAGCTCTTATTATATGAAATGTTAAAGGGACTTGTCTAAGAAAAGGAAGATCAAAACTATGAAAAGTAAAATAACAACAAACTCATAACTATCAACAACCAAACCTTAAAAAAAAAAAAGCTAATCAAACAACTGGAATAGGAACAGAAACATAGAAATGGAGATCACGTGGAGAATTACCAGCAGGGAAAGGGAAGGGAGAGAACGGGGGGGGGAAAGGTACAGGTAGTAAGAAGCATAAATGGTAGGTACAAGATAGACAGGAGGAGGTCAAGTATAGTATAGGAAATGGAGAAGCCAAAGAACTTATATGTACCACACTGAACTAAGAGGGGTGGGTTGCTGGAGGGAATGGTGGTACTGGGCAGAGGGGAGCAAAGAAGAAATAAATGGGACAACTGTAATAGCATAATCAATATAATATACTAAAAAGAAAGAAAGAACAAAAAAAAACACCTCATACTAATCCTTCTTTGATTTAGAAGGCACTTTGGCTGGTTCAATCATGAAGGGCTACACAGAAACGGGAAAACATTCAGCAGTAGGTCACAGCATTTAGTACAAGTTTAACTAGCATTTATTGAATGAGCACTTATTACATGTCAAGCACAGGGAATATTGAAGGGTTTGTGGGATTTTTTTTCCCCACTAGGGTGACCAACCAGACCCTGTTTGAGACTGTCTTGGTTTTAGAAGTGAAAGTCCCATGTCCTGGGCCAACCAGGGTGGTTAGTCACTCTAACAGATGATTAACACAGTGTCTCTGTCCCCAAGGAGCTCATAGTCCAGAGATGATGGAGGAAAATATATAAGGTAATCATGATAATCCAAAGGTTTAGGTGTAGCGTTTCATTCAGGAGGACATGACAGTTTGATACATTTACTGTGCCCACTAATGCTGTAATATAGGAGCGATTTCCATTCATTATAAACTCTGAGCGTTAGCTCATTAGTAGGATTGCACTGTAGAAATGGAAAATTAGGGCAGAATTTATCATTCAGGCTAGGTTTTGCTTTTGTATGAAACAAACTATCTTTTCCCCCTGGAATAAACTCTCCTTTCATTCTGTTAGTGATCCAATCTTTATGATTTTGGTCTACTGAACATCTACAGGCATTGTCTCCACCAGAGCTGTCCGATAGACATCTAATGCAAACCACATATGAAATATAAAATTTTCTAGTAGCCACATTAAAAAAGTAAAAGGGAACAGGTGAAATTAACTTTAATAATATAGTATATTTAACCAACATATTAATAAAATATTATTTTAATGTGATCAATGTTAAAATTAGTAATGAGGCTTTTTTTTTTTATTACCAAATATTCAAACTCCAGAGTAGCCACATTTCAAGTGCTCAGCAGCCGTGAGTAGTAATTACAGTTTCAGATGCCACAGGTCTACACGTAGAGCAGAAGCAATTAGTTTGATAACCGTCAAAACTTTTCGCCTAAATTAATGGGCAATTTTGAAGAAAAGGACTTACTTCGGCATAGGTTTTTGACTCCTTGATAGTTTGGGCCATCCTGCCATTTGTCCCCAGGTCCCACCTAGGCCAACTCTGAATTCAAGCCCAGAGATGAAGCACAAAGGCCACCACCGGCAGGGAGCTAGGAACCACGTGTTCTTTCTTAACTGCAGGGCCCAGCCGAGCACATGGTGAAGAGGCTGTTCCTAGGCCTCGTTGCGCAACATCCCCAGGTGTTTCCACTTATCTCTAAGGGGTGTCATAAAATTTTGAAACAAAATATAATTTAAATTCTTGGATATATAAAAAGCAATTATTATATGTTCCTCATGGTATGTTCCTGATGGGAAGTGAGATTTATGAAACCCAGCAAACAATGAACTGATGTTGTAATTCCCAAAAGGCTGCAAAACACAAACAAAAATAATGTGACAGAGATGATAAAGACACCATGGGTTTGTGGTGAGAAAACCCAGCTCCTCCTCAGCATGCTTTGCCAAATGACATATCTATTCAATACTGCTGAACGTACACATTCCACCTTTCCTTCTGTTTAATTTTTGACTCTCCCCTTTGGTTCACTTATAAACATTTCCACTAGTTTTGCTCACTGACCTTCAAAATAGCTGCATCCACACTCTATTTTTTTTCATTATTTATTCATTTTGCAAACATTTACTGACTCTTCCTGTGTTTCTGGTACCAGGTCCTATATAAAGGGTCAGGGGAGCCCGGCTAGAGAGCTGTGAAGTCAGTTTTGGGCCTAGCAAAGTAAGGAGTAGCCCGGGTGGGAAGGACCTGTTTTATTTGATCCAGCTGGGAAGGTTGGGATAGAGGTGCAGGAACCCTCTTAAAGCAAATAGGCTGAGCTGGGGAGCAAACGTGTTGACCTATCAATTAACAAGGTCATTGTCAGTTAATATCTCAACAGCCTCTAGTTGGATGTCCCCCTACCCCCAAAAGGAGTAGGCAGGGCAGGAGTGATCCTGGATGAGAAGCAACTTTTATTGACTTTAATACATTTTTCTCCTAAGCTAGCCTTGACCTACCTTCAAAGTAATCTCAGTAACACCATTGACACTATTCCTTTCTTCCTTTTATTTATTTATCTAATAATGTTGAATGCCACCGAGGTGTCAGGTGTATTTGTGCTAGGGGTAGGAAAATAAGTATGACACAATCCCTTGCTCTGGAGTCCAGGTGGGGGAATCACTCACTGGCATATATATTAGGATGTGGAGTTTTCAGTGGCAAAGACAAACTTGGGAAATGGGAGAGTGTCTCCTACCTAGTACCTCAGAGTTCAGGAGCCAGAGGGCTGAGAAGAACATTGTTCTGCCACTCCCGTGGGTTCTCAGAAATATTCAAGAGGGCTTTCAGCTTCCACAGCTCATGGGAATTGGAGCATGACATATGCGCAGATGCTAGACAATTTTACCTGGATTTTGAGGGTCAAGGAGATCCCCAGCTGACATCTAGTAACACTGGGAGAGCAGAGATGACTGGAAGAAAGTGATTGCAATGTTCTCATTTTGAGGACTTTGGAGCAGTGGTGTGTGTGTGTGTGTGTGTGTGTGTGTGTGTGTGTGTAGCGTCCGCCAAGCAAACCTCAGAGTGCAGGAGGGCCCACGCGGCAGAGGCAGTTCTCTGACTCCTAGATCAGAGCTTCTGTTGGTGCATCCCTAGACATCATTTTTTTTTAAATCCTTCCTTTAATACTGAAAAGTCAGATCAAGAGAGGTGCAATGTTGTGTCATCAGGTGCTGTGACTAGACTCCATGTGTTCCTGACTCCTTGTGTCTCCCTGCCCATCATGCTGACTTTCTGACCAACTCTGTGGACAATTAGGGCAGCATGGCTATAGACAAAGAAGGCCTTGTCTAAGTCTGCTTTGGGTAAGTTCAGGAACACAGGCTAAGGTCCTCTGCCTTGTCAGCAAGCCCCGTGTAATTGCTCATCGTGCCCCTTCCTTCTGGCTGGAGAGTCTTGTCTCTCTTGTTCAGGGCTGGATCCTGGCACCCGGCAGTGAGGGGTGCTCTGTCACTGCTGATTGGTTGAGTGGATGAGATGTACCTCCATCCAGCTCCAGTCACAGAAACCCAGACTGAAGCCACAAGAAGCTTGGGCTCCTTCCCACCCTCTGCTGCGGTGGCAATCATGCCCCATATTCAGATGGCCCTTTGCTATTTCCAGACCAATTTACTTGCTCGGCTACATTCAGTCCTGAGTATCCCTGCATGGTGAACAATTGCCTGAGAGTAAAGGAAACCTGAAAAGTTCTGGACTTCTTTTTTAGCACTTTTATTCAGGCCCACAAAGACTGAAAAACCAGTAAGTTACTGTGTGTTATATAGACTCTGAGTAATTGCATCATTTCCTACAGTTTAACTCCTAAATGTATGGCATTAAAGGGGCTGTCCCTCCCACAGTTGTGTGTTGAACTGTAGTTCATTCAACTGGACTCTATACTGGAGGCAACCAACCCAGACTTAGGGGCACTTGGTGAGCATAAATGCAGCTTTCTTACAAGCCTCTGGGTCTGGGAATGCAAAGAAGTTTCAGCCCAACATAGACTTGGGTTCATGCCTTCCTCTCATCTGACTGGAAGCTCCCTGAGAGGAAGTACCACATCTGTGCTGGTCAATTCTACAATTCCAGGGCCAAGCAATTTCAGTGGATGGATGGATTGATAAATGGATGGATGGATGGATGGACGGATGGATGGATGGATGGATGAATGAAACTTCAAATAATCTTCCAACTTTAGAGAAGTTTTGAGTCCTCCCTCTTTTGCTATTCTGGCTGATTTCTTCACATAAGATCATTATAATGACCAGGAAAAAAAAGGAATACATTAGTGATTCAGTAAGCAGTTAAAAAGGCCAGAAAGGAGAGCGTTCCCCACAAGGGATCTCTCCACAAAGAAAAAGAACCTAGAGGAAAAGTAATATTTAAAATGCACATGGATATTTTTAAGCACCAGGCACTTTATCTTATTTTATTCTCTCTTTCACACACACACATACAACATTCTGATTGAAAAAGAGACAATTTAGCAACTATTTTCCTATGTAGGTTACTTTGCTGAGTACTATTCATGCATCATCTCATTTAAAATCCACAACGTAATCAGGTCAATCCTATTATTATCTTATTTTATAGATAAGGAAACTGAGGCTTAGAGAGATGAAGCATTTAGGATGGGACAGTTGCAAGAACTGAACCTAATTTCAAAGCATATCTTCTTAACAGTCGTGATTTACAGAAAGGCAGCTGATTTGATTTTCTTTTAGAGAGATGAAGAAACTGAGGCTTAGAGAGCTTAAGAATCCTGCTCAAGCCAGGAAGTGGTAGGGCCAGGACTCAAACTTAAGTTGGCTTGACTTTAAAGCAGGGGTGTCCAACCTTTTGGCATCTCTGGACCACACTGGAAGAAGAAGAGTTGTCTTGGGTCATACATTAAATACACAAACACTAAGGAAAACCGATGAGCAAAAAAAAGGTCTGAGCATGATTTTCGTGATATCCACCACCAGAGATAAGCAAAAGTGTTCTCACATAACAACCCTAATTATGCAGCAGCCCATTCAATAATCTTTCAAAATCATTGAGCAGGTCCCAAGTTTGTGATCACTAATATAGAAAACGTACATATCTAAGTAATAAAACGTCATCGTGCATACATTTATTTTACGTGACATTGTGACACGTAATCACAAAAACATCTCATAATGTTTTAAATAAATTTACAATTTTGTGTTGGGTCACATTCACAGCCTTCCCGGGCTGCATGCAACATGTGGTTGCAGGTTGGGCACCCTGCTTTAAATCCTGTCCTCTTTCCAACTCTCCCAACTCTCTTCCCCTTTTACACGCTCAGTGGCTTCAAGGCAGATGACCCAAAATGACTTTAGATGGGTACAGAAAGAACAATTTTGACCAGAAACTTGGCAATGGTGTCTGATGCACATTAAAAGAGAAAAAAAATTTCTCTAAGGGCTGGGCAGCTCAGTAGGTTCCTGTGGGATGACTTTTTAAATTATTTAAATTTTGTTTTAAAAAACTTATGTCATTTAACGGGCATTTTATGCTCTTAGTATAATGTTCAAACTGTACAAAAGGGTATATAGTGAAAAACAATTCTTCTATCCCTTGTCCTTCAGGTCCCCTCCCATGGAACTACTCTGTACCCCAGCACTAGTGGAATGTGTGGAGGTATGAACTTGGCCTGCGCCCACCCCCCAATCCACACAGATGCTTGAGAGCAGGGGATAGGGGAAGCCCCCACAGCGTAAGGGACGGGGAGGGAGAATAGAATGGAGGTAATGGAATGAATAGCACCAGCCACATACTGGCCCCCTCCTAGACACAGAGACAGAGGCCAAGGTGATATGACTACTGGAGGGGCACTGGGTTAGACCCTAGACCGCAGCCAAGCTGGTTTGGGGTCGGCCCTTCTCATCTCCGCTGCCTTGTTCAGTGCTGAGGACTGCAAGCCCTGGGAGCATCCAAAGTTAATTCCCGCTGGGAACATTGGTGCTCTCCTGATTGACAGAGTCGCCTCAAGACCAGAGTCCTTGGGACACAAGAGGAGGAAAAGAGCTGAGGCCCCGGTAACAGTAGCTGACTAATTAGGTGTGAAACACGCGCCCTCTGGGGACATTTTCAGGCCATGGGCTGAGGTTACACTTCTAAATGAATGGAGGTGATCAGGCAGCAGATAGAGATCTACGATAATGTTACCACTTAGTGCTTGCTGTAGGATACCGTGCTCTATCGAGCTACATGAGTTACATTTCAGACACGCATGAGAACTCCTCGAAGTGAAATAGCTCTGCGTGACTTACTTACCTTGACTCTGAGCTTGTTGGGAACAGTTATCAGGGCCTTGTGTCTACTCCTGTTGCCTACCTGCACCTGCTAACTCATAGCCGCACAGGAGTGCATCTCCATCCACGCTGGCCAGGCTTAAGTCCAGGTTAGCAAAGCCTCCTGGGAGCTCTACTGACAAGTGACAAGACCACTGGAGGGAGATGACTTCTTCAGCACCACTAAGGCACTGGCAAGCATGTGCCCAGGGCAGTGTTTGTAGACCTGAAAGCTACAGTCATTGATGAAATTTGCATTGGTAACTACCTCCAGCTCTTCCACCTGGGGTGGTTTGTCACAGGCCAGAAAGATGCTGTTAATAACTATACCTGCAGGCACTACACCATTGGCAAGGAGGCCTTTGACCTTGTCTTGGACCGGATTTGGAAACTGGCCCACCAATACACAGATCTTTAGGGCTTCTTGGTTTTCCATGTTTTTGGTGAGGGAACTTGTCCTGGGTTTACCTCTCTGCTGATGGAATGTCTCTCTGTTGATTATGGCAAGAAGTCCAAGCTGGAGTTTTCCGTTTACCTAGTCCCCCAGTTTTCCACAGCAGTAGTTGAGCCCTACAACTCCGTCCTCCACTCATGCTACCCCGGAGCACTCTAAAGGTGCCTTCATGGCTGACGAGGAGGCCATGTATGACATCTGTCATAGAAACCTCAACACAGGGTGGGGTAAAAGTTGGTTTATAGTTGTTCATGTGAAAAATAATACAATAATTAATGAATAATAATACAAGAATAAACCCTGTGTTTCACGTACTCAGACCTGTAAACTTCCTTTTGCCCCACCCTATATTGACTCCCCAAACCTACACTAACCTTAACCACCTAATTAGCCAGAGTGTGTCCTCCATCATTGCTTCCCTCAGGTTTGATGGAGCCCTGAATGTTGATCTGATCAAATTCCAGGCAAACCTGGTGCCCTATCCCCACATTAACTTCCCTCTGGCCACATATGCCCCTGTCTTCTCTGCTGAGAAAGCCTACCATAAACAGCTTTCTGTAGCAGAGGTCACCAATGTGTGCTTTGAATCAGCCAGATGGTGAGAGAGAAACATTGACTTGTTGTTCCACTTATTTATGCATCCATTGGTTGATTCTTATATGCACCTTGACCAGGGATCGAACTGGCAACCTTAGCATATAAGGACCATGTTCTAACCAACTAAGCTACCCAGTCAGGGCTTGTCTTGGGTTTGAATTTTAGCTCTGATATTATAACCTATGTGATTTGGAGCAAGTTGTTTAACCTTCTGAAGCTTCATTTGTCTATAGATTCAGTGGGGATACCCATGAAATAAAGTCTCTTTCTCTTAGATGGTGCTGGATGCACTGAGATTTGAGTTCTCAAATGCTGTTAAGTAGACTGTAATGTTCATTAGCCTTTTGCTAGGTGAAAAGGACAATGTAGTAAATTTTCATCATACTAAATTCATTGAAGTATTTAATGTTAAAATATTAACTTATGGTACCCTGGCCAGTGTGGCTCAGTTGGAGCGTTGTCCCATAAACCAAAAGGTCATGGGTTTGATTCCTGGTCAGGGCACATGCCTGGGTTGTGGGCTTGGTCCCCATTTGGGCCTTATATAAGAGGCAGCCAATTCGTTTCTCTTTCCCCTCTCTCTCCCTCCCTTCCCTTCTCTCTAAAGGCAATAAGTATGCCTTTGGGTGAGGATAAAAAATATCTATTAAATTATGGGAATAAGATGCCTTTTTTAAAAATGTCCTCACTTAGCTGTGTGAGAAGTCGGTCTTTGAATCTAGTCACTCAGGATTCGTGCTTGCACAGGCACAAATATTACGGTTAAGTAATTCCAGCAAAGTAAAGAGGTGTACCCTCTTTTGCTTTCAGGTCTGGTTAGTGGTATCTGTGAATTTAGGAATAAAAACTAAAATTTCTGAAACATAAAATTTTAATGTTCGTCTCATACTTCTCATTTGTCCCAGGAGGGAATGTTAGCATTGGGCAGCATCTAGTTTTTTGTGGCATTTTCTTCCCCATCTGCTTAGCATGTCTATCTTTGTCGCCCTTCTTTGAATAGTCCAGGGTCGGGTGACTTGGGTTTTAGAAAACCTTTACTAGGGACACAGACATTATGACCGAACCTGGCTGGAGTCCCTTGCCGCTCTTTGGGAGGTTTGTCCAGCCGGCAAAGCCAGGGAAAGGGGACTTTGGAGCCAGCACAGCAGGCTCAAGGGTCAGAAAATTTCCGAACTAGCAGGACAGATGGGTGACAATGCTGAGGAAGACTTCAACCTGTGGCTTTATATGTAAAAGAGAAAGTAAGAGGGAAAAAGGAAGGTACAAAGGGAGGGAGGGAAAGAGGGAAGGAAAGGAAGAAGGGGATTATTATCTGAGCCAGGCAAGGTCTTTCAATAAAAAATTCGTATGTTCCTCTGGAGAAAAGAAAAAAAAACCTCAACGTTTGGGAGCTAGATGGTGAAGGACACCTGTTGTATTTAGGGGCAGAGCTATTTCAAATAGCAGCACCCCAGGCACCACTTCAGGTACACACAAGCTGTTATTCTGCTCTAGAAACTGGAGCAGGGGGGAAGGGAGAAGGGAAAAGGGCCTGGTGAACTAGCTTAAGCCCAGGTTGGGTAGATGTGGCTGCAAGCCTCAGGTAACCGGTGACTTGGGCGAGAGCACCCTGGGGCAGAAACCCGCACGCCATTCCCCAGCCTCGTCAGTCACCTATTTCAGCTCTGAGACAGCCATCCAAGCCAAGGTTTTCACCCCACTGACAAGCTTGCAAAGGCTTTTTTAAATTTATTTTTTAACCTACAGCGGTAGACTGTAACTATTTTGATTCTTGTGAATCTTCATGTAAATCAGAGGAGGCTGAATACCCACTCTGGGCCTTTTTGGCAACTTTCTGGACTGCCCCCTCCTTGGAAGAGTTGGAGAGGAATGTTAAGCCAGACTGTCTGAGGATGTTTGCAATCATGTTTCTGGGCAGATGAGCTAAAGGTGGAGGAGATATTTCTTGGCTTTCTCTTAAAGGATCCAGGCCCATACTTCTCTACTGGAGGTAAGACTGTGGATGGGTAAGGGAAGGTAGCCATATCCCTCACCCTCATATGTCATAATAGTTGAAAAATCTTGGTGATATTTGGTGTGGAGGTAGGGGGCTTCAGTCACTGACAGCATAGAATGTGGGTTACCTCCAGCTGTGTGTTCCAAGAGGGAAATTCAGACTACCATCATCTTTTGTCTGGACTGGCTGCCTAACTAGCTTTCTTGCCTCAGGGGCATCAAAGCCGGCTCTGCTGGCCCACAGTTGCTACTGTGGATGTGTTTTCCTAACTCTGCATTCAGTGACATCGAATTGATCAGCTTGAAATTGGCCATGGTGGGACTATTTACACTACAGAAACTGGCAAGTGCCATAGATCAAGACTTCTGTTTTTCCCAAAGACCTGATTTATCAGCATTTTTACCTCGCTGCTTCCCTGTCTGTCCCCCTATATTCATTTCTTTTCACCAATACAGTGGTCCATCAGCAGATAACGCTGACTGTTGTCACCGGTTGTTTAAACCATCCAATGTCTTCCTATTGCTCTGAGAAAGACCACGATGTTTACCATGGCTTCTGGGGCCAGCATACACAGCCTGGCCCCTCCAGATCTCCCCTGCCTTTTCTTGCTTTCTGCTCCACCTCACTCTATGCCATCAGCTCTTTGTACAAAGCTTCGGTTTCTCACCACAGGTTCTTCACACAAGCTCACTGTTCTACAATGGACAAGGCTGCTTACCAAATATTCGGAAACTTTCCCACATCCCCAGGCCACTTGCAGTTGGGTGGGGCCGTGTAATGAGTTCTGCTGAGTGAGCTGTGAGTAGAAGTGACACACAGCAGAAGATTTAAGGGCTGATGTGCTATCTTCCAGTTTTCTCTTCTGCAGCTGCAATTATGAAGAGGCCATGTGTTGAGACAGCAGAACCGCAAGATGGGGGCAGCTTGGCTGCTGAGTCAGCTGTCTTCAGAGAGTTGCCTGATTTGTCTGGGCATGAAAGGGAAAAAACATTTGTTCTGTGTAGCTGCCGAGAGTCAAGGCAAGTTTGTTACTGAAAAAATTAATAATTTAGCCCAGTAGTTCTCAAACATTTGGGTCGCAGGACCCCTTTAAACTCTTAAAAATTATGGATGATCCCAAAGAGCTTTTGCTGATGTGGATTATATCTAGTAATATTTCCATATCAGAGATTAAAACTGGGAAATTTTAAAAGTGTATATATGTTAACTAACTTTTAAAACATAATAAAACCATTACATGTTAATATAAATAACATGTTTTTAGGAAAAAACTGCTAGCTTCTAAAATAAACTAGTGAGAATGACAGTACTTTACATTTTTTCAGATCTCTGGATTAATTGAAGACAGCTGGATTCTCATTCCTGCTTCTGCATTTAATCAGCCACAATCTGTTTTCTTGCTGTTGTTGAGGTATATGAAGAAAATTTGGTTCACACGGAAATGTAGTTATTTAGGGGTGTATTTTAATAGCCTTCCTTGATGGTTATGGGTTTGTTTTTTTTTTGGCTACGATGTAAAAACTGGACAAGTGGTAGTTTCTTAAAAGTTAGTTACAGTTTGTAATCTGAAACCGTATTAATGAACTTTTCATACTCTGTTACTTTAAAATCCATGAGGCAATCTTGCACTTTGAGTGGATCTCTTACCTATGCATGATTTTGTAACCTCATGCGTTGGTTACTTGGAAAAGATTGGTTCACTGAGTTACATAGGTCTTCCAAATGTTAACCTATTTCATTATACAATGTATTTTAAAATTACATTAATTGTTATCAGCATCCATCCCATTGGGATATTTAAGTATTAGGAATCTGCTAAGCTTATGCTACTGGCTGTAAGTTTTCTTAAACTCCAATTTTTGTTCGAAGCTTCAGTTTTATATTTGGCAACAAACACTGTCAATTATTTTCCTTGAAGTGACAGGTTCATGATATCCCCTCTCAAAAAGAAGCCTGCCAAGAACCTAAGTTTAAATAACCAGAGTTGGTCAGTAGTTTTGTTTTGTTTTTTAAGTAAACACTGTGTTCCATTATAAAAGCAGCTCATTCTATTTACAATTCAAAAAAAACCGAACAAATGTTTTTCCTCAAGACAACCATTGTACTTCTGCATACAGTAGAAGTGCTTTATGCATACTTCCTATTTGTTACGCAGAATATTAAGAAGATGTGTACTCAAGGGTATTGATTTAATAAAAGAAATAACTTCAACTGCTTAATCAAAGTCATCTCTAAATGAAGCTGGCTTTTTCTCCCCCCGCCAGTGCATGGAGTAAGAATACAATGGCTATGAGTCTGATACCACTGACTTGCTTTGTGCTAAGGACCCAGCAGTTTTATCCACTAGAGTTTTTATATCATTAGTGCAAATGTCAGTATAGTGAAAGGGGGAAATACGATCTTAGTAATACATAATTATGAAAATCATTTTGACCTCTCAGAACCCCTGAAAGCATCTCTGGGGCCCACAGTGGCCTGAAGACCATACTCTGAGAACCACCAGTCTGGCCCATCCTCACTAATTTGCTCATACCTTTCTTTCTGGCTGGAACATAACCACTCCTCTACCCCCAAATCTCTTCAGCAGGCCATCACACGTAGATGTGATGCCCAGGTTCATGACCAAGTTCCATGGGGTCCTTCCTTGACTTCCTAGGTCTGTTCCCAAGTTAACATTCTCACGTAGTGTATGCACATCTTCACTTACCACAATAGTAATTTTACATTGACACCTGTCTTCCGCGCTAGATTTTAAGCACCAGCAGAATAAGAATAGTCTTTAGGTTCATTAGATTTTAGTGTCTAGTGTGGTGTCTGGTCCCTAGTAGGATTCAAGGCTTAGTTGACTGAATTAATGTTCGGGTCTGAAGAAGCCACGTGAAAAGGCCTAATGAGCTTGGATTGGGGCTCCTGTTGATTTGGGGTTAACGAGAAGGACTCTGGGGCCTTGATTAAACTTAAGCTTCCATATAAAAAAGGTAACATGCCTTTGACTGGTATCTAAAATATCTATGTTTAGTTCTTTCTTGTTTCTGAAGGGATGTGTGTGTGTGTGTGTGTGAGAGAGAGAGAGAGAGAAAATTGACGTGGACAACTCCTAATTACCTCTATAATGGGGGAAAGCACCAATAAACTCTGATAATGTATAAAATTCTACGTTTTTATTTCATCCCATGGAACTTTTAATAAGAGCTGTTAATAAGTAGGAAGCTGATGTCCATGCCATTGTACTTGCTTCCCTGGTGAAGGCTGGTAAGCTCTGTGAGGATAAGGTCATGTCGCCCTCTTCCTCTTTTTCTCTCTATAGTGACCGGCCCAGCACCTGCCATATAGAAAGCGTTCTATAAATATTTGTTATATTGTCATGTAGCAAGAAGTAAAGCAATGTGGCAGGGAAAAGGAAAGGCCAAGGACTTGAGCTGGGAGCTGACCACCTAGGATTATACAGCCCCACCATTTCCCCTGCGTCCTTCGGGCCCAGCCGGCCCAGCCAATGGCTGCTGTTGGCCATGGTTAGCAGCTCTCAGGCCCCCCTCCCTCTTACTATATCCAAGGTGTCCAGGACCAAAGCACGACTCCCCGCTGGCATGGGGGGGCCGCACCCATGGTTTTCAACCCAGGCTATACACTAGGTCCTCCCAGAAAGCTTGCCAAAAACACACTCTCTCTGGGGAGAGCTCCACGCATCAGTATTGTAAAGAGTACCCAACCAGTTCTGATACACAGCCAGATTACAGAACCATTGGGCTCGATAAGAAGCATGGGACTCAGCTGTTCGTGCAGGAATACTTGAAAACCAGGTAATATGTCCCTGATAAATTAGCATGTGGCTGCGAGTCACAATGATGGCTGTCAGTGCCAGAGAAGAGTGCACGGGATTGGAACCAGTTCCACTCCTGCTACCTGAGCCATGGGACCACCTCTGAGTGGTCTCAGCCTTGGGCTGCTTGGGTGCTTCTTTCATAATCTACCTTGATCTCAAACTCTGTTGTTCGCACCTTTCAGTTACTTGAACTAGAGGCAAGTGGAGTGTCGTGATACCCCAGAAAGATAGGTGTGCGATTAAGTTCTGCTTACAGTGAAACTCCCGAAGGGGGTCACATGCTGAGAGTGCTGGGAGCAGTGCTTATAATAAACCCTTGTTTATAGTTCAATTAGAGTTCAATAGCTCAACAACTCCTTTCTCCGGCTTCTGCTCCCCACCCTCCCACCCAACAGTTTCCTTCTAACAGGGTCCTTTAAGTACTCTCTAATGGTGGGGTGGGTAGCCGACCCAGGTCAAGTTATGCTTTTAATGGTGTTTATACAGTTAAAGCAGCTCGGCTTGTTAGGCCATGGAGCGGCAAGGACAGGCGGAGCATCTGCTCGGGGCTCTGTTAAATCAACCTTTCGTCAGTTTGCCCTAATTGATCCAGTGCTTCACTCCCAGGGCATTCCAAGTATTTAAAACATGCAATAAAAGCTCTGTCTAGTCTGCAACCATGGTGGTTTAAGAGAGCTGCTATAGTATTCCTTTTGAAATATCTCGCTGAATAAAAAAGTATTTAGGAGATACTGGGCTGAGCATAAATTAATTTATTTAGGGTGAAATTAGTCTCTAGAATGTGGACCCAAAATGTATGACTATGAAAGATCTTGTTTTATACACAGGGATGAGTTGCTGCAACACTGACATCTCTTCACATGGTCAGAACATTATAGGAGCCTCTATGTTTCCATCTGTAGAGGGACACTTGGTGACTTCCGAGTACCAGCAAATGGAATTCGTATGTCGGAGGTGTGTAGGCTTCAGAGAACTGTCCCAGGCTCAGTTTGAGCTCCAGCTCTGACCTGACGCTTGCCAGTCAGAGGACCACGGGATGGATGGTGCGTGATCTAGGGATGCCCGGGGTTAGAACCTCAGCTCCCACAACCGTGGTTAGTCCCTCAGCCTTGTTAGGCTTCCATGTTCACACCTGGAACATGGGGACGATAATAGCACTCACCTTCCAGGATTGCTACGATGATTAACAAAGATAACATCTAGTAAGAATACAATACACGTTAGCAAAACAAAGCAAGACAAAACAAAACCCAATCAACCAAACAACAAAAACAAAACAAGAAACCCTGAAGAATCGTGTACCATTTTTTAGCTGCTTAACACTGCCACTGCTCTCTTATTTTCCACACTTATTTGCAAACATGCTAGTTGCAGTGACCTAAAAACAAAAACAAAACCAAAAAACCCCAGCTATAATTAAATAAATATGTTACAGGAGCCTAACGTTCAAGTGCCCACAGTAAATTCAGAACAAAACCGCAAACCGAGATACGGTCCCTCAGTAGCTGGCGCTCTCAGAAGAGACCCCAGAACTGGCGTGCACCCCTGAGTGCCCTGCTCCCTGGGCGCACATCAGACTGCATTCGCCAGCCTCTGTTGCGGTTAGATGTCGCCACCCGATCAAATTCCGGACAACAGAAGCGACATGGGCCTCTTCCAGGCCTGGCCTGTTAAACCCTCACAGGTACAACCCTTGCTCCCTTTGTTCATTTATTTGCTGGCTGAATGGAGAGAACACCAAGAACACCGAGAGCCTAAGACACAGTCAGCCCAGAGTGAAGAGGGAAGGTCCTCTCCTACCTACAACGGGCTCTGACATAAATGAGAAATGAATTCTTATTGTGTCAAGCTACTGCTGCTTGTGGTAATAGTTGTAGAAGTTTGCCTAACCTGATGGGTACAGTGCGCTTTTCTGGGTTTTGCTGGTGTCTGCACGGTGGGAAAAGCCCCAGGGAGGCAGTCAGGAGAGCCCGTCCTGGACGAGGCTGTACCCCTCACTTCCTGATGGACCTTAATGGTCTCGGAGATTGAGAGTCTAAGAAAAGGTCAGTGATTCCTTCCTCTCTGATGATGACACAACTGGCTCTCTGCCTATGCAGAGACTTGGCTGGGAAAGGTCTCTGCGGGGCCCTTGGAAGGAGATGCCAGCGGCCTTCCCCTGCTCTCCCTGGAGCTTGACGATGTGCAGGTGCCGCAGCTCTGCACACTGCAGTCTATCTGGCTCCGTCACTGAAGCTAATTCTATGACTTCGGCCAAGCCCATTGACTACTTTGTGCCTCAGTTTCCTTAGCTGTGCAATGGGAATAAGGACTCCCCTACTAATAAAAAGAGTTCTAGTAAGAATTAGAAATAATCTTTGTAAAGCATCAGTTATCGTGCCTGACATTAGTAGTCACACAAGAAAAGGTTGTTGCTATTAAATTAATGTACTTGAAACTTGGAGCATTTGACAGACATTTGCTGAGTACTTGCTATGGTCAGGCAACTTGCTAGGAGTGCAGAGGTAAATGGGGGTACATATCTCTGCCCTCGGTGTATTTATGCTCTAGTCCTGCATCCGCTGACTTCCTCCCAACCCTCCCCTCCCCCTGAACACACACACAGGTATAACGTGGCAATCTGAAGTAGAAAACAGAGAACTCAACTTTCAAAGGGGCAAATTCAAAGGGGTATCTGGGGCCAGATTTCTGCTCCTCCCCCAGGCTATTAACACAGAGAAAGATATTCCTTCCTTAAAGAATTTTTCCCTCTTAGTCCCAGGCTTGGCAAAACTCCCTGGTTAGACCCTGGGCAGTAGTCAAATCTCAGAGGCCTCTGGGTTGGTAGGAAAAACAAACCTGCAGCTGCAGCTTGAGCCTGACTCCTTTGGTCTAAAGGAGTCTGGGGAGAGGGGAGTGTTAGAGCCTGTGCTTTCGGGGCTGTGAACCCACAACACAGGGTGCAGATGACCTGTTGTGGCACTGTACCCCTGAAACCTGCGTGATTTTATTAACTAGTGTCATCCCAATAGATTCAAGCAAAAGGATAAAGAAACGAAAAGAAACGAAAAGAAACGAAAAGAAACGAAAAGAAACGAAAAGAAACGAAAAGAAAAGAAAAGAAAAGAAAAGAAAAGAATCATTGTTCTGTTTCCCCCAGGGTGGGAGAGGAGGAAACTGGAAGTCTTGAAGGCTGTTAACATGGGGAACTGATAATGTCCTTGCTTTACTATTCTGATGGTAAAATCTCTAATAGTTATTCCATACACAGTATAAAAAAGCTTTTAGGACAAGCTTAAGAAGGATTAATTATAAAGACCTAACTGCAAGAAACCTCTAAAATATTGTAAAAGGAGAAGTGATACTCAAAATCACAGAGTTTAAAAGCTAGAGAGAACTTCAAAGGTTATCTAACTCAGATTCTCAAATGCTGATCCATGATTAAATTGTCACGGGTCTGTGATGAATGGAAACACTCAGGCCAATTTTTGAGTCTTTCCATGCAATTAATGTTACTCATTTTAAATGACTGATTCTTTATTTTGAGATGGTCTTTCTAATTTTTTGATTGAAATATTCTTTATTTTAAGGAATGATGATAGTATTTTAGGTGGTAGTTTGTTTTCTTCTCTTTTGTACATAGGTTTTTAAAATCTTTACCTGTAAATATAAAATGGCAATTATATGCTGGTCCCTACGTTTTTTTAAATTTTGCTTTTGCCTGAAATCCAAAATCTAGAAACCACTCACCCAACTCAACCACCACACAACACATGCTAAGAAACGAATTCCTAAGAAGTTATGTAATACCTCCAGGTTTGGAGACTACATCAGAATATGCAAACTTGCTTTGATAAATGGGAAGAACTAACTCCTTCAAAGCAAAATGAATCTGAAGATAGCATTTCTATAGATGCTGATAAAATTAGTCTAGAAAAATATTACCATGAAGTGGAGTAGTAGGAAAATCACTTAAATGAAAGCCGTTCCGGGTTCTATTCCTTCTTGTGCCTCTAACAAGATTTGCAATCCTGGGAAAATCAGGGTTTTTTCGCCTGGGCCCTTGTTTCCAATCTGTAAAGTGAGGGGGTAGAGGCAGGATGATTACCAAGGCCATTTCCTGCTTAAACAGTCACCATTCTAATCGAAGACAGTGCACTGTAATGGCAGAAAGTTCAAACTCTAGAGGAGACTGTTAGTTTGAATATAGACTTCAATATTTATGACCTTGGGTTAAATTACTTAATCTCTCTACGCCTTGGTTTCCTCATGAATAAAGTGGGGATGATGATGGTACTTCATGAAGATAAATTAGATAAAAATTGCAAAGCACTAAGATATTTACTAAGCGCCCAGTAAATACTAAATACTACCAGTAGTTGTCTATGCTTTTTCTAATTGAAATGCTTCATGGCCATCACTTGGGAATATACTTGCTCTGCATAAATTGGACTGTGCCATGGAGCAGAGCCTATGCTGAAAAGATGGGCAACTAAGGAAATGGCCAAGAGGGTTCCAAATACTAAGGTGTAACAATAAGTGCTAGTGCTCTTCAAAGCACTTGACGTATCTTATCTCATTTAGTCCTCAGTGGAAATCTCTGAGGTGAGCAGAATATGCTGGCTCTTTAGCCATAGTCCAAACCAAAAGCTCATTAAAGGTGACCCCCCTCTTTGCCCTGAAATAGAAATCTCCTCTTTTGAGGGCTGAGGGGAAGGGATGGAGTAGGGGCTGGGTAGAGAGAGAGGATGCTGGTGAACCGTGGATGGCAGACAGGTTCTCTTACCCCATGGGCAGATGTGAGCAGAGTGGATCCTGGGAAGGAGGAGGGTGGCCGGAGGCTGACGGAGGGAGCTAGAGAAAGAAGCCCAGGCATCAAGTATAGAAGGCACTCATGGGATAGGAGTGTGTGGAGCGCTGATCATGGCGGTGTAGCCTAAGGCTGCTTTGCATGGACTTCCTGTGTAAGTGGACAAGCCTCATTTCCAGGCCAGGGAATGAATGGACACAGGCGGCAGTTTACTGTCCTAGGAATAGGAAAAACAAATTATCAAAAAAATTTCTCTCTGATATGGCTCCAGGACAGTGCCTGGGGGATGGCTATAATTCCTCTCCTTTACAACATATGAAGCCAATTAGAACTATGATACTAAATCTTTTATCCACAAAAGTAATATTCTTAGGGTCAAAGTTAGGAATTTGGTATGTCAGACATATCTGGCAAGATGCCCAACTTGCCCTTTCTCCCTTTTTAAGGGCAACTGCAGAGCCCGAGGCTGGGGCTGAAGCAAAGGCGGCCACTGGACGGGAACAGGCTGGGGAAGCTGTCACATGCAGCCGCGCAGGGGATGGATCCACACCTATGAGAAGGTCTTGTCTGAAAAGCCCCACCCAGGAAACTACTTCAAGCAAGTGTGGATGGGGTGACACAGAGACTGATGTAAGTGCAGAAAGCCAGGGGGCAGAAATGAGCTAACACACGAAGAGGCATAGGGCCAACGAGAGCAGGAGTCGCCGTGACAACTGAGCACCAGAATGGAGAACTTTGACTTTTATAACCGAAAAGGGATAAAACCATTTGGATCCCCGGCCTGTCTTGGATCTTGAATAGGAGCTACTCCTCGGTCTCCTTGAGATCCTTTGCCTGTCTGTGACCCGCATGTATTGGACATGCTCACCACAAAACCCCAGTACTTCAAGTAGCTTGAAGAGATTTATATTTCTTACAACCAATACAACCTAACAAAGTGTGAATCTCGGTCTTACTATTTATGATTGGAGACGTGTGGAGAAATCTGATTGGATGAGTAAAATTTACCAGGCTGCACAGGAATGAAGAGTCCTCTGGGGAACATAGGGGTTCCGGGTCCTGAAGGTCAAGGTGGTCCAGGCCATGGTGGAAAGAAGACCGTGACTAGCAAGAAGGAAGAGGGAGGATGGCAGAGTCGAAATTGTAGCATCCAAATTATTAGCAGTCTGTCATGCTGAGGTTCGGACAAGATTCACTTCTCTGTTAGTTTCTTTTAGGTTACAAATGCAGTTAACGCTGGTAAGACAGACTGGGAGAAAGGAGACCAGGAAACTATCCCATGAGCTGCACGTTCAGGTCTCATGGAGAAGCAGAATGTCAGTCCGAGCACAGCCGTAGCTCGAGGGAAGTGACGCTGTGAGGCCTTTAAAGAAAACTATTTTGAATTCTAGATGACGCCATCTTGCTTTCCCACAGCTCAGTATTCCAGTCACTGCGTGGCTCCCTTGGCACGTTTTCCGGCTTAAAGTCTCCATGGCTTGAATGAAAAACGTGTAAGGAATATGTTCATATTGTCTTTCACATTTAAATTCCAATGTTCATGTTGAATGACCCACAGCCCACTGATCTAAACCGGAGAGCATTAATTAATTGTTCGAGGACCGGAGAGAAGTCAGTGTCAGTGGGACACGGGGAGCCCCTTCCAGCACACTACTTGAGTGGTAGGATGTTGGCCCTCCCAGGAAGTATGGCGTGACAGGGCTGGGGAATAAGTCGTAATCAAAATGATGATCATAACAATAATAATTTCTTTATTGTCTAGGTAAATATTATGGCTTAAAGACTCTGAATCACAGTGTGATGTGATGGACTTCTCATTTTATGGTCCAATAGGAATGATTTTTAAAATGAATTTTGTAAACTTTAAGGGCTCTAGAAAGAAATGTGTGATCTGTATGGGGTCCTAAAAGCCTAGTTTTATAAAATTTAAATTTAGCCCCATTTCTCAAACAAAGGGAATCCATTCAACAGTTTGCTGCCCCAAGGTAATTCCTATAATAAAAACCAGTATTTATAATTTCTAACAATTGCTGTTTATAGATATTTACCACAATGCCGGTCAGTGTGTAAAGTGGCGCAGATTCCCTGGAAGACTAGTTTGTAACATGGATCAGAAACCTTATAAATGGTATACACTGGTGACTCAGAAATTCCTCCAGCACAGCACCCTCATCAGATACATTTCAAGACTGATACCCAAGGATGTTTATACAGCATTATTTATACTAGATCTAAACTACAAACTAAAAGTCTAATTATAGGAAACTTGTCAAATAAATCATGGTAGAGCCATACAATGATGAATTATTAAGAAGTCATATAAATGTTGTTTTCAAAGAATATTTAATGTCATGGAGTGTTATTTTAGAATATAACCTTATTTGTGAAAAGAAGGACATAAAATTATACACACCAACACACACATACACATATTATATGAAGTTTTTTGTGTGTATTTATATATTCTTTTTTTTTTAAGATTCTATTTATTTATTTTTAGAGAAAGGGAGGGAGAAAGAAAGGGAGAGAAACATCAATGTGTGGTTGCCTCTCGTGTGCCCCCTGCTGGGGACCTGGCCCACAGCCCAGGCCTGTGCCCTGACTAGGGAATCGAACCAGAGTCCCTTTGGTTCACAGGTCAATGCTCAATCCACTGAGCTACACCAGCCAGAGCTATATATTCCCTTTAAATGGTATAAAAGAAAGTGCAGAAGAAAACACTCCAAACTGAAATATGCAATAATCAAAATATTAGTAGCATTGATATTTCAGTTGTAAGATTACAAGTGCTGTCATATTTTTAAATTAATTTTTCAAAATTTTATCACTGTATATGTACTATTAATATAATCAGGAAACGTTTTATTTAAACCACACACAAAAAATGATCATTTGGACTAGTCATTAGCTGAAAGGATGATTGTATTCTGAAAATAAACACAGAGACCAAAGTTGTCACTGCCCCTAACATATTGACACAATTACAGGAAACAAGCTGGTGACCTGATTTTTTTCCCCGCTCACTTCTTGAGGGAACTGGCAAAGGCACACCAGATTCACTGAGATCTTCCAGGCCTATCATCATCATCCTCATCCTCATCCTCATCCTCATTGTCATCTCGCCATCATCCCCGTAACTAGCAGCTATTGGGCATGTACCAGGTGTCGGGCACTGTTGGAAGAGTTTCACTTATATTGTCAATTAACCCTCATAACTACCCTTTGAAGCAGGTACTATTATTCTCCTATTTTACCGATGAAGAAACAAAGCGACAAAGAAACTTGCTCAAAGTCACACTGTTATTAAGGGGTGGAGCTGGATTCAGGCACCAGGCAGTCTGACATGCTGTAATGCAATGCCCAAAGTTACACTGCTTCTCAGAAATCAGCAGAGATTATTAGAATTTTTGGAACTGAAAGAGATCACAGAGCTTTTTTTTTTCTTTAACAAAGGGAATTATTTTTTAAAAATCGAACTTCGTGTGTAATTCTAATATCTAAATCAGATTTTTGAAAGGCGGTGTTACTTCTGGCTTAGTCGGGGCAGAAGCTGGGGTCCCTTGCTGTGCCCCTCCCTCATTTCCCATTGAGGTCACTATGGTGCCTCAACCTTGTGCAACTCTTCTCAGAAACGGTTGTTCCAATCCAACTACTTCTACTAAGAGATGAGAAACCTGGGCTCAGAGCTTTTAAAAGACCTGCCTGAGGGAACCCGCTTAGTATGTGAATAAGCCAGTGCTTCTCTAATACTACCCCAGAGTACATACATACATACATACATACATACATTATGCAGGACCCTCTGTTAACAAGGAACAGAAGCCAAACGCAAACTAGCTTAGACAGAAAAGGGAATTTATTAGTTCAAATAATTAGGAAGTCTAAGGAGATACTGGTTTCAGGTATATCTAGATCTAGAAGCCCAATATGACAAATATGACAGAAGAAACTGTTCCTCCCCCCATTTCTTAGTTCTTCACCCCCGTGAACTGGCTCCCCATCCTCAGGAAGGATCTGCTCATTGCACACCACCACCCTATCAGCTCTAGACATGCAGGGCCCTTGCATAGTAAACAAGACAGTCACTATCATCTGTGTGTCCTTCTGTCGGTAAGGAAAAGTTTGTTGACCTTTGTCTCTGTTGGTAGTATGATGGTTAGGTCTCCTAGTCCCCATTTTAAAAAGAGAAAAGAAGCGAACACATGGCGCTCAGTGGTCCACACCATGCCCACCACCGTTCGCAGGCACTGTGGGAAGGAGTCCCTGGCAGCAGGCAGTCTGTTTCACTGATCTCTAGGTCTGTCTTTTCACCGACGCCACAATGTCTTGATTGCTGTAAGTTCATAGAAAGTCTTGAACTCAAAGGTAACTCTTCTACTTGGTGGTGGTGGTGCTGGTGCTGGTGATGGTGCTCCTGCTCCTCCTCCCTTTCTCCTCCTTCTTCTGTCAGACTTATTGATGTATAATTTACATAAAATAAAAGTTAACTGTGTAGTTTGATAAGTTCTCATAAATGTAGATAGTCATGTAAGTACTCAATCACCACAATTATGGTATCAAAGAGTTTCAGTACCCCAGAAAAGCCTGTCAACAACCCCTAGCCTCTGGCAACAACTTTCTATCAGGTTTTCCCTTTTGACAATTTCATAGAATTAGAATTAAACATATGTTGTCTGTTGTGCCTCATTCTTTCATTTAACATAATGCTTTTGACATTCACTCATGTTTTTCATTTATCAGTAGCCTGTTCCTTGTTATTGCTAAATAGTATTTAAATATATGAATACATATACCACAATTTAGTTTATCCATTCACAAATTCATGAATATTTGGTTGTTTCTAGTTTTGGGCTGTTATGAATAATGCTGCACCGAACATTAATGTACAAGTCTTTGGGGGGAGGCATATGCTTTCATTTCTCTTTGGTAAATAACGACGAGTGAAAACTGCAGCCCATGTGGTAAGTCAATGCTTTGAGAAACTGCCAAATTGCTTTCCAAATTGGCTGTGTCATTTTACATTTTTACCAGTCACGTATGAGGGTTCCAGTTTCTCCACGTCTTCCCAGCTCTTGGTATTGTCTTTAAAAAAAATTATAGCCATTGTAGTAAGTGTGTAGTTGTGTCTAATGTTAGTTTTAATATGATGTAGAACATCTCTTCAGGTGCTCATTCGTCATCTCCATATCTTCTTGCTGGAGTGACTGTTCAAATCTTTTCCCCATTTTTAATTGGGCTGTCTTCCTACTTGATACAAACTGAATTGTGCCCTCTACAAAATTCATATGTTGAAACCTTAATCTGCAATGCAATAGTATTTGGATATGGGACCTTTGGAAAGTAATTAGGTTTAGATGAGGTCATTTAGGTGGGGCCTTCATGATAGGATTAGTGCCTTTATAAGAAGATACACCAGAGAGCTTAGTGTCTCTCTCTGCCGCATGAAGACACAATAAGATTACCATCTGCAAGCCTGGAAGAGAACCCTCACCCAAACCCAACTGTGGTTGCACCTTGTTCTTGGGCTTCCAGCCTCTAAAGGTGAGAAAATAAATTTCTGTTGTTTAAGCCACCCACTCTATGGTATTTTGTTATGACAGTTCAAGTAGACTAAGATACTACTATAGTTTTTTATGTATTAATATAATCGATATTTCTTTGTTGAACATATGTCTTTCAAATACTTCTCTCAGTCTATGACTTGCCTTTCCATTTTCTTGCTGTGTAAAGAGCAAACATTTTTAATTTGGGTAAAGTCCAAATTATTGATGTTTTTCCTATTATATTCTGTGCTTTTTGAGTCATATTTAAGAAATATCTTCCAAACCCAAATTAAGATTTTATCTTATGTTTTTCCTAGAATTTCAATAGTTTTACTTCTTACATTTAGGTCTATTATCCATTTCAAGTTTTTACATTGTATGATGTAAGGGTCAAAATCTTTTTTAAAAAAATTTTGCATATGGTACGGCTATCTAATTGTTTCAGTACCATTTATTGAAAAGATTATCTTTTCCTTATTGAATTGTGTTAGTATCTCCTTCAAAAATCAATTGACTCTATATTTGTAGGTCTGTTTCTAGACTCTCTGTTCTGTTTCATTGACCCGTATGTCTATTTAAAATGTTTTTTTATTTATTGACTTTAGAGACAGAGAGGAAGAAGGGGAAGAGAGAGAGAAACATTGATTTGTTATTCCACTAATTTATGGATTTATTGGTTGACTCTTGATCCCTGACCAGGGATCAAACTCACAACCTTCACATATCAGGACAATGTTCTAACCAACTGAGCTATCTGGCCAGGGCAATTTATATACCTATTTTTATGTTAATATCATACTTTCTTGATACTTGTAGCTTCACAGTAAATCTTAAAAACAAGTAATATAAGTCTTCCAACTTTGTTCTTCTCTTTCAAAATTGTTTTGGCTATTATAAACCCTTTGTATTTTTATATGAATGAGAATCAGTTTGTCACTTTCTACAAAAGAGGATAAATGCATTTAAAAAAATTTTTATTGATTGATTTTAGAGAAAGAGGAAGAGGGGAGAGAGAGAGAGAGAAACATCAATTTTGTTGTTCCACTTATTTATGCTCTCATTGGTTGTTGATACTTGTACGTGCCCTGACCAGGGATCAAACCCGCAACCCTGTCATATCAGGACAAAGCTCTAACTGAGTTACCCAGCCAGGGCAAGGATAATGGTATTTTGAATGAGATTACATTAAATTCATAGATTAATTTGGAAAGAATGTACAATATTAAGTCTTTTGATCCATTAATATGGTATAGTTCCCCACTTACTTAGGTGTTCTTTAATTTATCTCAACAATGATATACAGTTTTTACTGACTTCATTTTGCATGTCATTTGTTAAATTTATTTCTAAGTATTTTATTCTTTTGATTACATTCTAAATTACAATGTTTTGTTAATTTCAATTTTTGATAGTTTATTGCTAGTGTAGAGAAAAATAATTGATTTATGTGTGTTGACCTTGTATCCTACACCCTTGCTAAACTCACTTAATTAGTTCCAGCAGCTTCATTTCTCTGAAAAGAATAACAAGCAAACCTTTTTTTCCCTTCACTTCAGAAAGATATTCTTCCTGAGTGTAGAGTACTAGGTTGATAATCATTTTTTGTTTTAGTACATTAAAGTTGTTACTCCGTTGTCTCGTGGCTTGCACTGCTTCTGATGAGAAGTCTGCTATAATTCTTATCTTTGTTCCTCTATATCCAGTTTGGGCTTTCTTTTCCACACCCCTCTTCCCACTCTTTACCTCTGGTTACTTTTTTCTCTTAATCATTGGTTTATAGGAATTTCATTATGACATGCTTTGGTGTGATTTTCTTCCTATTTCTTTGCTTGATTCTAACATGGCCATTTTTTCCCTGCTTTCTACACATTTGGACAAAGAACATGGAGCTGATGTACTGAAATATCTCAAACACAGGCTACTGGTCATGATACTAGAGGGTCTTTTGCTAAAATATTAGACTAAATATTAGCTTCTTAACATATTTAGTCCTTAAATATTAGTTTCATGAGATTTTTTAGATTTCCTCATTACTCATTAGTAATAAAATTTTCTGTTTGCATAGCAGTTTACAGCTCAAAAGAATTTGTTACATTTTATTGGTTTGCACAATATTTCAAAGGTAGTCTATATCACAATGAGCTAAAGATCTTTTTGATTTTTTTAATTTATTGATTTGAGAGAGAGAGAGAGGAAGAGCGAGAAAAAGAGAGAGAAATAGAAACATCTATTTTTTTCCACTTATTTATGCATTCATTGGTTAATTCTTGTATGTGTCCTGACCAGGGATCAAACCCACAACCTTAGCATATTGGGATGATACTCTAACCATTTGAGCTACCCAGCCAGGGCAATAGCTTAAAACCTTTTACATACAGGACTCTGGATACCGCCCATGACTTCTGAATCAAAACCTTTCGGGGAAGACACATTTTTAAAAGCTTGAAAAACTACAACATGATCCAGTTTCTATTTCTTCTCTAGGTTCTGTGATGTTGGTTTGGTTATCTTTTTGCAGATGAAGAAACTGAGGTTTACCAAGACCAGCACCTTGCCTAGGGTTTCAGAGCCCATCAACAGCTGAGCTAGACCATGGGCCTGAGTCTTTACTGACTCCCGCCTTGGACTTCTTTCCATGACACCGGTTACCCCAATGTTTTGGGGCAGTAGGAGTTCAATTTAAAATCTGAAATATTTTTAAAGATCATCTACCTGCACCACTATATTTGTTACACTAAAAAGTAAATCTATGGGTCTGCTTTTTACTAATCACAGCAGCATGTACAAACACTTTTAAAAAGTCATACATGCGCTCAATAAGTATTAAATATCAGACCACAAATTATGCCTGACACACAAAAGAGAGATCATCAAAGAGATTTAATCGTCTCTTGTCTCAGCTCTATACGCCCCAGAGGGCTATGGGACAGAGCCTGCAGGATAATGACCATCGAGGTCATTATTGCTACAGTGGTTTAGGATACTTGTAGGCAATCATTAGAATATTATTAGACTTAGCAAGAAGAGGAAGTGCCATTTTTTGTGTGTAATTTAATGTTGGTACCATGAAAATCAATGATTGCATCTAAATAAGAATAAGAGAATGCCTGATGGCATTTAAAAGCAAATAAGTGTCACCAGAATGAACATAGCCAAAAAGGTAAAGCTTATTTTAGCAGAGAGTCCCCATATAAAATCAGCTCTAAATAAACATCCGGGGAAATGAATAAATCTTATTTCAGGCTGGGAACAAGGCAGGCACACCCTTCAGTTCTGCCTGTGCCGATGAGGATGGAAGGACTTCAAGTAGGGCTCTGCCGCGGGGGTACGAGGCTAAGTGTGGCCGCACTGGGGCGCCCCTTGATTTGCCACGTCTTTCTGATATCCCTCGGAACATCTTCAGGCTGACAGTGATGGCACTGACCTCCGTCTGGAGAGTGTAGATGAGGAGAGGAGGCAACACCAATGATGAGGAACAAAGGTTTAAGGAAACGAGGAGCCTGGAACCTTGGCTGCAGCCGGAAGAGAGGTGTGGAGATAGATTAGCGGCCCCGACGCAGAGGCCTGCAATTGTGTGACAGGCAGTGATCTCTGTGGGTCAGCTCTGGGAGAATCTTCTTCCCAGAATACTGATTTTATCTTGGTAGCCGGAAAAGCTTGTATCTTCCGTCTAGATTCACATTCTTTATCTGCCTGTGGAAGCCCTGCCCTCGCTGTGACTTTGGCTCAGGGACATGGCTGCACACTCAGCTATGGTCAGGTCTTTGTTCTAATCTCTTCAGGACATTTCAATCGCTAGTGACTTGAAAAGCAAGGAGGTTTGGGATCCCATCATGTCCCCAGGATGAAAACAATTGAACAGAATTGGAGAGAAAAATCACTGTGGTCGCTAACAGAGAGTAACATGTGAATGAATGGACTGGCTTTCTTGTGAAATGGTCACTTCTCTGTCCACCTGTCTGGGTTTCTCTAAAAGCAGAGCCTGAGACAAGGGCAGTTTTTCTCGGGAGTACAGGTAGTTTACATGGGAATGTAGTGCCGGGGGCAGCAGTAAGGGAAAAGCAACAGAGACAAAAGGAAATCCAACAGAAGGATGCGTTGTTGAAATGACCACGGCGTGGGCATCTAGGACTTGGCCCTGAGGAACTCTCTGAGGATCCACATGAAATGTATTTCAGAGTGTTCATGGGGGATGAAAAAAGGAAACATTTATGTATCAGTTCTTACCCGCTCCTAGTGGGGAATGGCCTCCGGTGTTAACTCTTCTGCATTTTGCGCCGCCCGGGTGGGAATGCTATGTCACGCTGCCCCAGGGTGTAACGTCAGAGGAGCCACAAAGGGGGAAGTGAGAGGATGAGACACAGGCTGAAGTAAGGCACTGCCGGGCTGCCTGTGCATGAAGCTGATTAAAGCCTGCACCGTACTAGCTGCTGCTTCCGCGGCTGGAGGAAAAGGTAGGGCTACAGGTAGTTGGGGTGGCGCATGGACATGTACGCCTGACCGAACAATTTCAGTGGAACAGCTTTGAGATTCTAGATTGCTTCTATGGTCTCTCTGTGCCTAATTCATTGCTAGGGATAGAGAGTCAGAAATGATGATTTTGTCATTTTTCAGTCCTGGATTTGAGTCCTGGCTCTATCGCTTAGGAGTTTTGTTCTCTTGGGCAAGTTACTGAACTTCTTTGGGCCTCAGTCTACCTAGCTGTACAGTTATCAAAGTATATCTGCCTCATCCTGTTGTTGTGAGGATAAAACAAGATAATGTATATTAAGTTCTTAGCATACTACCTAGCACATGGCAAAGAGCTAAAGACATGGTAGCGTGTATTATTTATTATGATTTTGGCATCACAACAGGGGTAGTTAAGGCCGTATGGAAAGGAAGTTGTTAGGGGTAGGGCTGGAGGGAGGGCGAACCAAACAGACCCTTAGTAGGAATGTGGGGTGGAGGATGGTGTATCTGTTTTTCAACGAGTCAGGGCACTGGCTCTAGGCGGGGCTGGCCAAACTCTGACAAGGTGTCAGGACTTCCGTTAAAAGAGCTGAGGTCCCAGAAGGGAAACTAGGGTGTGACAGAGGAAACAGAAGCAGCTATAAGATTTCAGGAATTGGGGGGATTGCAGAAGTGTTCGGAGAAAGCTGAGACAGCCTAGTGGGCACAGAGCGGTTCCAGGCTGCCTCCGCCTCCACTCTGGCTTACAGCAGACAGACTAATCGCACACAAAACCGCGGGGCCCTTTGAATTCACTGTTTGCCTGCATATACGATGTGATTCATGGGCTCACAATGTGGGAAGGCCAAGTCTACAACTTAAGAGTGTATTGGTCCATGGGCTAGGACCAGGGGTAACAAACTGGACACCCGCTTGAGTCTCAGCTCAGCTGCAGCTGAACAGGGGCCCTCTGCCACAGAGGGGAGGGCACATAACCTCTGACCCTGATCTCATTCTCACATAACCTGCCCATTGGTCCTCAGATCACAGGTTAACCTTGCCTCAGAGGACTAGGTGACTGCCCCCGCACCCACACGCAAACCTTTGAGGCCCAGGCCAAACTCTCGCCCAGTACTAAGAGCTCACTGACCCCAGACAATATAAACAGACCAGACATTCCAAGTTATAGCTAGTGGTTCCTCTGTTAATTTCATTTTGGGGAAAAAAGCCATATTTCACTATAACAGACCAGGATTTTTGTCACATCCTATGCCACGTGGTAACAACGTGAACAAATTCATTTCTACAAACTTTCCTCCTTAATCTATTTAATATTAACACCTTTTTCATGTTGTTCACAGAGTATCTCATATTCTCTAGGTTTTCATGGGGAAAACACACTGAATTGATGTTTTGGAGTGAAACAAACATGTTGGAAGAAAATTAAATTAGACATGTGCTTTTACATGTAGTTGGTTATATGTAACAATTGGTAGCTTAGCATCCTTTTATTTTTCTTCAAAGGAAAAAGAATTCCAATGATGCTTTGAAAGCAGCTAACTGGAAGCGTGAGGGACTTGTTTAGAAAGTTGAGGTGACAACTGAAAGTCAAGACTACACATGTTCATGTGCTTCCTAGGGAAAAAAACCCTCCAATTTAAAGAGACTGGGTGCTGCCGTTATTTCTTCAGATATAATACATAGGGATGGAAAAGATGGCTTTTCCTGAGGAAATATTAGATGTAAATTGAAGAAAAATGAGTATAAAAGCGAATTTTTTCCCTCTCTCAAGATTTTCTCTTAATTTTTTATTGTTCCATTTTGCAGTGGTTTGCTGTTGATATCTTTAACTATGTGCCTGAACACACTCATCTTTTCGGCATCAGGTGGGGACATTACAGTGGTGTGTCTTCAGCAGACAGAAATCTTGCATCTACCCTTCGGCTTTGACACTTGGTCTGTTGCCACCTCCCCGTGAGACATCCCTTCCTCGGCATCCTGTGTTCGGTCCTTGGCTCCATCCTTGTGCAATCTCATCGGGACACTGTTCTCCCCGCTCACCTGAACACGTTACCCTTGCTCCCTTTCTCCATTCTCGGCAGGAATCTACCTGTCCACCATCTTTTAAGGTTAACCACAGGTTACGGAGTTCTTGAGTAGCCTGAGTCCCTAAGATGGCTTGCACGGGGATCAAGGAGGAAAGTTAAGATAATTAGGTTGCTGAAATCTAGTGAAGTTTGTGTAGTAACAGGCACTCATCCATCAGGCATGTTTCTGGCATCTTTAGTTCTTGAAAACTGTGATCAAAATCAGAAGTAACTAAAGTCTTCTAAGCAACAAGTAAAACAGCTGTCACAGAATCCACATAACTTTCTCCTTTTGATTAACTTTAGCAGTTAATGTCAGTGTTTTCTATCTGCTAGACGTTTTCCTGGGTGGTGGGACTACTGAGATAAATAATTAATTTATCTCTCTCACCTTGTTCCTGAAAGGACATGAGGCAGCTTGTAGCAGAAACATATAAAATAAAATGGCCAAATACAGGTTTTTAATATTCTGGACAAGGAAGATATAAATTAAAATAGGTCATGTTCCGGAAGAAAAGAGGACACAGATACACCGCCAATGGCGGCCTTTATAATTGTGCTGTGAATTTGACTCTAAGCATGCTACGCCACTAAGGGGAACGGGACACATGGTCAGTTACACGTTTCTCACTGTAGAAACAGAGAAACTGTATAGTCACTCGGCGGGGTAGGGGGGAGGGTGAATAGGATGTGATTCCTAATGGCAAGAAATTCATAACCCAACAGATGAGGCAGATCCGTAGTGAATATCTGTAAAACAAAGCTGTATTGTGAGGGTCTGTACCAAGTGCTAAGGAAACAGATGTAGGGGAACAATTTATTTGGCTTATGAGAAGAAGGTGCTATATGAACAAGGCCTCCAAAGAAGTGGAAAAGTAGAAGGGCATGTGCAACAGAGGACACGTACAGTGACTCTAGAGCAGCAGCTCCCAGCTATGTGGGCATAAAAGTTGCTGCAAAGGCTTATTAAAAGACTTTGACTCATAAGACGGATTTTTCACAAGCACCCTAGAATGCTAACTCTGGTGCTCAGGGACCATACTTTGAGAATCATTGGAATAGATTTGGAAATGTGAGAAGCGTTGGAAGATGAGGTTCAAAGAGCACACTGTGCCCACCTGGAGTGGGCTTCAGGTGACATGGTTAGCAACTTGGGCTTTACAAGTGATGGGAAGCCACTGAGTGCTTTCAAGCCGAAGCAGGTGAATGATACTATCAGATTTTTATGTATGTGTCTTTGTGTGTGTCTGTGTCTCATTTTTCTGTTTCCTGATGACAAATACAGGAGCTAGAGGATGAAGAGCAAGAAGGAAGAGACTAAAAGCAGGGAGCCAAGTAGGAGTGTTGCATGGTCCAAACTGAAGAGGATAAGGATGTGCCTAAAGTAGTGGCAGGGGAGATGGAGCAAACTGAACACTTTTTTTGTTTGTTTCTGGCTGGGAACATGAATCTGCTATTTTATTATTGGTTGAAGATTTACTTTTCTGAATAATGTATGTCAGTTTTCTTGTCTTACCAACGATTATTTTACTTCAGTTTCTGTTCTCCAGCATTTGGTCTAAACCCTCCAGCAGTCCCAGGGACCGCGGGGGAGAGGGACCTTGCTGAGTTCAGCCCGGTCCACGTGTGGGCAGCGGGGTGGGTCTACAGGGACACTTGGTCAATATAGTACAGGAGCGTCACCTTCTTTTACAGCGAACTCACACTGGGGGGTAACACAGTACACATGGGCTCTTTTGGCTGCAAGTATCTCTCTAACCTGCCCCCCTCCCGCAGCTTCTCCACATCTCCGTCTCTGCAGCACTCAAGGTTCCAGACCCCTTGCTTCCTTAATGTTGACAGTGTCGTTCACCTGCTCTTAGTGGCTCCCTGTTGCTTAGAAAGTCCAAGTTTCTAACTGGCATTTAAACCACTCCAGGTGGGTCCAGCCTACTTTTCCAGCCTCATCTTTCACTGCTACATACAGTCAATGTTTTATTTTTATAAACACACAAAACAGAGAAGATAGTAGGGGATCTTCGTAACCAATTACTCTAATTGTGCAACTTCAAGATTTTGATACCCTTTTTCAGCTTGACTGAGGTATAATTGACAAATGAAATTGTATATATTTGAAGATCACAACATGATGATTTGACATACGTATACTTTGTGAAAGGATTATCACAATCAGGTAAATAAACATGTCCTTTCCTCACATACTTACCTTTTGTGTGTGTGTGCTGAGGACACTTAAGATCACAGATCTTCATTTCTTTGGGGTCAGTTACCGGAATGTTATTGCGTTCCGTTGGTGGTGTCATGTTTCCTTGATGTTTCACACTCCTTGAAGTCCCGCATTGCTGTCTTTGCACTTGAAGACGCAGGCACCTCCTCTACTCCCCGCCAGCCGACCGGCTTTGGGAGAGAAGCGCCTCCTGCCCGTCCTGCCAGGGACTCTGAGCCTTTCTCAGACCTTTCCTGTGAATTCACCTGCTCCTCATTTCCTGTTCCCTCTTTGGGGGGAATTCTTCAGATGGTATGATTTTCTTGATTCTGCAAAGCCAGGCCAAGCGCCAACAACCTCCGGCTTGCTTTCATGAGGGCGGCGCTGAATGCCCAAGTTAGTGCTTTCGCCCAGTCTCGCGGCGCCCTGCCCACACTCACTAGCCGTCTGCAAAGGCTCACATGTGCCACTCTCCGGGCACACAGGGAGCCAGCCACAGGGCAGGGCTGCGGGGGTGTTTGGGGTGCCTGTGGGCCAGAACGGGAATCTGCAGGATTCCTAGTGTCTTGTTGGGGGGCTTTCTGATGGATCCACAAAGCAGTTAGTATTTGATGCCCTCATCAGCCTCTCTCCGTCCCAGAGCTGTGCAGCACTCCCGGGTATTCTGGGTGTGGGGAGAAAGAAGTGGATCTCTCCAGCGGTGCTCTGCATAGCTGGGGGAAGCCAGGTGCTCACTCCACACTCTCACCCTCCCCCATGAAAGCAATCAAAGACCTAGAAGGTCTCTCTTGTCATTGAGCTGCGCTACCTTGGGGGAGGGGTGACGCTAGTAAGGTTCAGCTGGTCCTCTTCTTCAGTGTGTCCAATCTCAGGTGTATTTATTTATTTATTTATTTATTTTGCTCCATCGGTGTCTGGGAAGTTCTCTACTGACCTCTCGGGCTGTCACAAAGACACTCTCATCCACGGGCGATTGTCAAACTCACTGTTCTCTGACACAGGTAGGGGTGAGGAGGGAGAGATGCAGTGGAAAACTCCTGTTCTGCCATTTTGCTGACATCACTCCCATGTTTTTATTGTTCTAATTCAGTAGCTAACAATGTCTAGTTCACTGGGTTCTGCAAACACAATGTCTCCCCCTCAAAACGGCGATAAAGGCCAGCGCCTTCACATGGTGTTTTACAAATACCAGTGTGCCTGAAGCTGGACAGCGTTCCCACGCGAAGACCAAAAGCTTTGAGTCCGCTCTCTTGCTTTCAGGGTATTTGTGAGCAATAAGCCCATGGTCCAGCCCACAGTTGCACTTATGGTGCAGAAGGTGTGGGGCACAGTCCCAAGACAAAGTTAAGTAACTTACAAGCAACTGAGATCCACTGGTTAAACCTGGGGTAAAGGAATATGGCCCTCCCAAAACGTCTCTGTCCTAATCCCCAGAAGTGGCGAATGCATTACTTTACGTGGCAAAAGAGATATACTAATTTGCTAGCGTTGCTGTAACAAAGTCTCACAAACTGGGGGGATTGAACAAAGAAATTTATTCTCTCACAGTCAAAATCAAGGTGTCAGTAGGCTTGATTCCTTCTGAGGGCTGTAAGGGAAAGACATGTTCCAGGCTTCTCTCCTTAGCTTGTAGATGGCTGTCTCCTCCCTCTCTCTCTTGATATCATCTCCCTTTTATATGTGTCTGTGTCTTTCCCCCTTTTAATAAGAACTTCAGTTGCATTGGTTTAAGGCCCACCTTAATGACTTAAATCATTACATCTGCAATTACCCTATTTCTAAGTCAGTTTACATTCTGGGGTTTAGGACTTTGACATATGAATACAGGGTGGGAGGGACACAATTCAGCCTGTAACAAGGAACCTGAAGGATACGATTACAGTTAGGAACCATGCGGTGGAGAGATTATCCTGAATTACCCAGCCGGACCCAATCTAATCACAGGTCCTTCCAAGTGGAGAACCTTTCCTTTTTGTGTTCAGTGAGAGAGTTGTGATGACAGAAGAGGCGTCAAGAAGGGCCGTATTGCTGGCTTTGAATGTGGAGGAAGGTGTGACAAGTCAAGAAAATGCTGGTGGCCTCAGGAGCCAGAAGAGGTAAAGTCACAGATGCTCCCCAAGAGACTCCAGAAAGACCTGCTGATTTCTTACCCATAGCCCAGTGAGACCTGTCAGATTTCTTCACTACAGAACTGTAAGAAAACACTTTGGCGGTGTTTTAAGCCACTAAGTTTGTGGTAATTTGTTATCTCAATAATAGCGAACTAAAACAACCTACTAGCAACCGCTCCCCACGGCAGCCCCTCAGTTTACCATGCAGTCTCTCGTTCCCTGTAAACGTATTTTGCTGTGTATGATGCAAGCTTTTTTGCCCGTTTTTTTTAGGGAAAATAAAGACGTGCATTATTTATGGGTATAATGATTATATACCATGGGTAGAATAACGGGTATAATAATCCCATGTATAATGTGCTCAAAAACGTGGGTACGCATTATACACGGCAACATACGGTAATGCCTTTCTCTGGCAGTCACTCTCCACAGAACCTCCTCCACCCCAGCCACAACCACGAATCAAAGCCAAGTCGTGTAACGTGGCAGATTCCTCCTGGAGCATCTGCCAGCCCATGGCCCACTCTGCCAGCACCCCTCCGACTTCGGGACGAGCCTTGACAACTGCATTCACTGAGGCCCTCCTACCTGGGCGGGGCTGACTGGAGCAGGGAGGACGTGTGAGCCAAAGCTAGAGCAAACCGTCTCTCAAGATGCTGAACTAAGAGACACTGGGATGGGGGGCTGCGGGCTGATTCTTGTTAATGACAGGGGTCTGGAGAGACGGTCCGCGGGCCAGCGCTACTGGGTTTTGAGGACTGTGATTTTTTTTTTATACCAGTTTGCAGTGGGTTTGTATGACTTACCAGAGAGCCTGACCACTTCCATTTGCTGACTCCCAAAGGCCGACCAGGACTGCGCCGCGGAGAGAAGGAGGAAAGGAGGGCGCAGGAGAGGCCCGGGGCGGGATATGCTGCGAAGGGCTCTGCGGGGAGCAGGCTGCCACTCGGGCTGAATGGAGTCTCAGAGGAGTTTCTGGGTTCACTGCTACAATGAGATGTCGCCAAGTGACTGGTCGTCTTCTATAAAACCACTGCTGGCCAATTCGGGGAGGCCTTGTTTTCTCCTAGAAGAGCCGAAGCTGCAGGTGCTTTTTATATCACAGGCACATTTTGTCTTCTTACACACGCACATGATTGCAAAATGTGCAACCGCCTCTGTGTACTTTTTTTTTTTAACTTTGGTTTTATATTGTTTTGTTTTGTTTTGACGTGTTTGATTTTTGAAAGCTGTTAAGACCTAGATTGGAAGCTCTCAGATGATCAGATCCTCTCCAGTGTCAGGATGCAAACACACCACTCCCTGCTTAAACAAGGCTCTAGTCTTTTCTTTGTATCTATTCCATCAGGAACTGCTGGAGATAAAAGCAAATGCCTTAGAAGAGCAAGTGTGACATCTGGTTCCCTATCGGGAATAAATCTCTACCTGCCAAGCAAGACTGTAAGGCAATCTGGAACCAGTTACTATACAAACTTGTTTCATTTCAAAACCATATCACCTAACTTACCTTTCTATTTATTGCCTCTCTTGAACTCTTTTACTAATGAAACACATTTGACCTGAGTTTTGAGGTGAATTGTGAGAAAGGAGTTTATAAAAAGGACTACGAAAGAGCCCTGATTTTCTCCAGCTTTTGAAGCTGAGAAGTTATCACAGAAACCGCCCCAATTCTAAAGGGCGGCGAAGCAGGGGGACATTGGTGGTGCTCTAAAGTCAACACCCCTGTCCTAGCCCTGGCAGGTGTCCCTCAGTGGTTGGAGTGTCCTCTGGTAACTGAAAGGTCAAGGGGTTCGATCCCAGGTCCCGGCGCATAGAGGAGGCAACCAGTCGATACTTCTCTCTGGCATAAATGTTTCTCTTTCCCCCTTCCTATCTCACTTGCTCTTTATCTAAAAGAGTGTCCTCAGGGAAAGATTAAAAAAAGCAGATTTTAAGATGTGGCATTCACAGTTCATGCCTGCCCTGGTCAGTAATGTGGGGCCGAAGGCCCATCGGGCCGCTGTCCAGTGTGTTGGAGGGCTCTCAGACAGAAGGTGCCGGGCGGCAGGCCTCTGCCTGGGTGGCTTGCCGTTGATTGCCCTGTGCCCTGGCAGAGCCTTCGCGATGACCCTAAGATGACTGACAGGGGCGGCGCGCTGACCAGACAGTGCCCTAGCTTTCCCAGACGCCGACGTCATTCCAGGAGAGCATTTGATGTACAAAACCTGCACATGCCAAACCACAGGCGAATCCATGCATCCTTGACGCAAGCACAAAGGACAGGGGCAGCAGGCCCACGACATAGGGTTAATGTTTACATAACAGCTTTGACATTTTCTCATTCACTTTCACATGTGTTGTTTAATAATACTCTTCACGGAAAGCCCACGAAGACACTGCCGTCTTTCCCATCCGAGGATATGGAGGCTCAAAGGGCTGGCTGACTTGCTAGTAGGTTGAGGAGGGTGGCAAGCCCCCGTGCATCTGACTCAAACACAGGGGTCGAAACTCAAATGCCCAAGGGACCAGAGGAGCGATCAAAGGGACAACAGAGGCCTGGAGAGCACACATGCCGACCACGGGGGCAGCATGACTCAGCAAAATCAGGGTACTGCCGGGGCCAGGCCCAAAGTGGCCAGTCTTTCACTCCACAAGGTGGACTTCCGTGTGTGAGGTTGCAACTTATTCAAAGCAACTTGTTAAAAACTAAAAACCAACCAAACAAAAAAGTTCATGGACCCCAGACATGTCTTAAGGCCCTGTCCTGTCTGCCTGCCAGCTCGCAATGTCTCCTGGTGGCTCTTTTTACATTAATGGAGTACCTACTGACCTAGTGTGTCGAGGAGCATGGCTGAGTGGTGGGGACGGGCCCGGTTCCTCTGCAAACAAGGCCGACACGCTGGTGGCGGGCCCTTGATTCGCATCCCCTCAGTCTGTGGACACTCAGCTGCTATTACTGGTTCCACGCTGGCTGTTAGGAATTTTAAAAGAAATACCTCACGGTTGCACAACCATGTGAATGTGCTTAATGCCACTGACTGCACATTAAAAACAGTTAAAATGGTCAATTTAATGGTTATATATATTTTACCACAATAAATATGTCATGCTATTAAAAAAAAAGGAAAAAACTGAACCAAACGAACATATTATTTTTATCCTTAAAAGACATAAAGTCTAAATGAGAGGAAAGAACTTAGTGCTATCAAATACCTCAACTCAACAAACATTTGAGCCCTGGCCAGGTAGCTCAATTATCTCCATACGCCAAGGTTACAAGTTCAGTCCCCAGTCAGGGCACATACAAGAAGCAACAAATGAATGCTTAAATAAGTGGAACACAAATCGATCTTTCTCTCTCTCAGTCTCCCTCTCTCTGTCCCCCCACCTTCTTCGCTCACTCTAAAATCAATAAAATTAAAAAACAACACTGGAGCACCCACTGTCTATCAGGTGTGCTCCTGAGTGCTGGGAATACAAAACTGAGGAAAAGTAGCTGTCTTCACATGGAGTTTCTGGCTGGCGATGAGAGAAGTGTAGGGAGCAGCCTAGGTTTCTGCTTAGTGATAACTGCCATTTATGGAACGCAAACTCCATGCCAGGCCCTTCAGTGCATCCTGGGTGTGAACTGTCCACCTCATTTGAGCCTCACAGCCACCCTGTGGGGCTATTACAGCCTCATGTTACGGATGAGGCAGAAGAGGCTCAGAGAGGCTTGGTTGCTTGCAATGGATCTCACAGTGCTCGTGACTGGAGAAGCCAGGTTTTGGACACAGGTTCACTTCGTTCCAGACCTCATAGCAGAGACACCCCAATGGCCCTGGTAGAACCAGCCCGCAGAGATCAACGTGGGGATCAGGAGGCGGGAGAAGTGAGGAGGCTGAGCCAGAGGGGCTCAGGATCAAGGTGAAGGTGCAACACCCCCAGTGCAGTTGACTGTGCCAAGTGTGTCCTGTTCCAAACACAGTGGCAGTTTCACAGAGGTCATGTTTTAGTCCACTGGAGCTGCTATAACAAAATACCACAGACTGGGTGGCTTATTGCTCCCATTTCTGAAGGCTGGAAGTCCAAGACCAGGGTGCCAGCCCAGCTGGGTGAGAGCCCTCCTCTGGTGGCAGACTCCTTGTTTTGTCCACAGGTGGCCAAAGAGGTCAGGGAGCTCCATGGGGTAGAGCTCTTATAGTGCTCTCTGCCCAGAGCACTTTTTAAGAGTACTAATCTTTCATGAGAGCACTGTCCCCATTCATGGGGTTGCCCCACCCTCAGGAACTAACCACCTTCGCAAGGCCCCACCTACCAATACCATCACCTTGGGGGGCTGAATTTCAACATATAAATTGAGGGAGGGAGGGGTGGACATAAACATTCAGTCCGTAGCAGGCATTCATGTTCATACCTAAAAGATGGGAAATGGATGAGATGGGGAAGACATTCTGGACCTACAAGGCAGGGCAGGACAGCCTGCTGTGTCACTGAGCCCTCGGTGCCCAGAGTCATGACACTGTGGGGGGGTGACATCACATAACACGGGTGCACGTCTGAGGGGGATGGCAGCTGTGGCAAGGCCTGGGTACCTCCATGGGGCCTGCAGGCCTCAGTGATCCCAGCGTCAGACACCCCACGCAGAACTGGACCAGAGAAAGCGTCAGGTGCCAGCTGGCAGCTGGGCAGGTTCAAGCTGAAGACTCTTGAAATAGTGGGAAGGTTGGTTTCCAAGGGCAACCAGGGTTTCTTCCAATAAGCCCAGGGCAGAGCCGAAGAAAGGTAATTGGATTCAGGTGATGTAGCAATGTTTTATGCAGAAGAACTGAAACGAAGGTGCTGAGGAGATGACATTCAGGCCAGGTGGCCTGGGGCACACTTCACTCATTCATTCACGAACAAGTAGTGATTGAGTCCCCGCTAAGGTCACGCTTTGTTTCAGATGTCGAGCATAGTGCAGTGAACAAGATAGGCAAGATCTCCATCCTCACGGAGCTTACACCCTAGGTACGGATTTAGTATCTGTCTAGATAATACACGAGTAAGTAAAAAGCATGTAAGACAGATGGTCTAGTCTCGAAAGGATTGCCAGGACGTGACATCGGAGCTGAGACCTGAGTGGGAAGATGGGGCTGGGCCTGAGCTGGAGTACAGAAGGCAGAGGGAACAGTGGTGCGAAGGCCCCGAGGCAGGTGCGAGCCCAGTTTCCCACAACTTTGAACGCATCTGTTTGAAAAAGGGAGGAAAGTCGGCGCAGTCAGTGGGGAAAGGTTGCGGTGGGCCCAGATCATACTGGACTTTGCAGGTGATAAATACACGAGTATTAGGGGTATGGGGGAGCGGCCCCCTCACTGCCTCAAGAGACAAAGAGGTTCCTGGACCAGCTAGGAAGGGGCCAGGAAAAACTAGTTTGGCCATAGTGTGAATTTCTATGAGATTGGTTGACAGTCCAGGATGCTGAGTCCTGATGGACCTAGAAAGTTCGAGCTTGGTACAGAGGGCATGGTAATGTCAGGCGCTCTAATGCAGAGCAGAAGAGAGCTGTGGAAGCCCACGAGGGAAAATGCCCAGCCAACTCGGCCCCAGCCAGTGGTGGTGGGGGTTGGGGCTCGAATAACAGGAAAAGATATCTGCGGAGGGGTGTGATCTATAGGGGCAGGGCAATTTCAAGGCCTCTATGAGTCTCAGGACTTACTAGAGAATTGAGGCCAAAGCCGAGGTAACATCTAGGTGGATCCGTTGGCAGGCTGAAGGGGCGCTGTAGTAGAGGGAGGGTTGGGGAGGGAGGTGGTGGGGAAGGTGGTGGTGAGAGAGCACAGGCACCAAGCTGGACCTTAGATAGAGCCCCGGCAACAGGGCTGATTGGGATGCCACCTGCTGGGGGGCTGAGGCTGCTGCTAGTCTCCGGGTCCTGGTCGGGTCCGCCTCAAATCGAGGCCAGGAGGGACTTCGTAACAGCATTTATGATGAGGTTCTTACTATCTTAGTTTTGGCTGAGGCATGAATATAATAGAAGTTAAATTCCAAAGGGACCACTGTGCAGAAATTTCAAAGTAATATCAACTTTTAAAGTCCTTAACCACTAGGAAAAGGAAAAGAAGATTTGCAAAGAGAACGTTTAAAGTGAGCTGCTCTCAAGTCCCATCCTTCCCAGAATTCATGGGAGGGGTCTGTGGCTACTCCGTGTTTCAAACCTAGAGAGAGACTCTAAGGAGAATACTTGGAGAATTTGATAAGTGTTTCTTGAATAAGAGACCCTGGACTGGGGTCTGACTTCTGCCTAGAAGATCTAACACGCTGGATAGAAATGGGCTGTCTGCCTACCCTGGAAGCAGGAATAATGACGTGTCTGCTATTTCAGGCAGAGTTAGTAGCGGCAAAGTGTGTGTGTGTGTGTGTGTGTGTTTTCAGATGTGCAGAGAAAGAGAAAATAAGAAGAGTTTTTATTGTGCTGTCATTGTTGGTAGTTTGTTGCCTTTCAAGGAAACAGCAGGTGTTGGTGAAAACAGCGAAGTCTAATAATTTCCCAAAGTGAATATCTGTATTTTTTCCTATTATAAAAATAACACATGCTAACCGAAATTCAAACAGCTCACAAATATATATAAGCATAGAATGAATTTCCCCTTTCTATTTCGCACGCTGATCTTGAAGGTATTTTCCATCTTAACACTAAATTTACTTTCTGGGCACAGTCTGCTGGATGACCAGCAGGTGGCAGCACACCACTGCTTTAGTGGGACCCAGGGCCCAAGTGGATTTGAGAGGCAGGCCCATCTAGTAGAGAGCTTTGCAAAAATGGTTTTAATTTAAAACAATTTTTAAGTGTACTAAGATGGGGTCAGGAACACCTTCTCATGATTTTTTTACATATTTAGAGCTGGTCAGTTGTGGCCACTGTGCCTTAGAGTATTGCCCCTGAGCTCTGAGTTTTTGAGACCAAGCCAAAAAACGTTTATAAACAAATGGAATTTATTGGCGGGCGGGTGTAACGGAAAAGTCCAGAAGTTTGCTCTGGGGAGAGGGATATGTGCCTCAGATCTGGTGTGATCTGGTTTCACCCCATAATCAGAGCCTTGGGTCTGTTTTTCTGATGTTTTCTGCTCTCCATGGCCAGCTGTGTCCCAGCGCTGCCGTCCCTCGTGTTCCAGCCTCACATCTTCACATTTCACCTCTGGATCCCCCAGAAATGCTGCCCTGGGTCTCAGCAACCTCAGTAGAATCACTTGCCCATCCTTAAAGCAAATGCTGTGACTAGGGAGATAGAACTGGGTTCATTCTCTGTAGCCCAAGTTTCCTGGCTCAGGAGAGCAATCAAGTTTCTCCTGCAGCACGATGGGCTGTGTGGGGGTGCAGGGAACACCTGGGGGATTAAGAACAGTTAACATGGGGGGCGGGGTGTTGGCCACATGTGGAATGTCTGTGTGACACTGGTGCCCTAGGTCTCTGGGATCCTGCTGTTCACAAAGGAACCAGGGAAAAGCATCAGACAACCTCAAGGGGGCTAACAGGACAACCTCCTCTGGGCCTGCCCACCTCGATCTGTCCTCCACCCGGCCAGCCCCTCAATGGCTTCTCCAGATTGCACATTTGGTCGCACAGTTCCTCTGCTCAGAGTCCTATTGGTGGCTCCCATTACCCAAGCTCAAGTCCTCACCGTGGCCCACAAGGCCCTGCCCCTTCTGGGCTGCGTCTCTCTGGCCTCCTCGGCTTCCACTACATTTAGCACTTTAGCCCCTGCTTGTTCATTCCCTTCACTCTGTTGGGAGCATCTTTCCACTCTTCTTCCCTGAGTTTACTCTTTTTTCTCTTTCCAAAGTTAGCTTGAGCATCACCAACTCTTCCAAAGCACCTTCCGCAGTTGCCCCCAGGTTGTCCTGGTGCTCTCGCCCTCAGTGCCCACAGCGCCCCATGAGTGCCCCCAACATGGCTCTAACCACATCTGTTGCAGTGATCTGTTCACCATGGGCCTCCCTCTACTAAACCGTGAGATTCTTGATGGCATAGGACTCCAGCTGATGCTCAAGAAGTGCTTGTGGAACGGTTCGAATATACTATCAATCCCTCAACAGCGCAGGGGGGTCCATTTTCTGCTCCGCATTTGGCCTCGGGAGGCAGATAGTGGCTTTTCCCCTCAGAAACAGAACTTCGGCAGTCAAATTTCTCTTTTCCCAGGAACCCCAACCAACCCACTGGCCAAGTGATCTTCTAGGGTCCCTTCCAGTCTAACAGTGTATGATTCTTCACTGGAGGAGCATGTGGGGGGCGCAGAAGAGAGCTGGACCCACTGATCTGAGATGATGGAGGATCTGACCTCCCTCTAGAGGGAGTCAGATTGGAAGGTAAGGGGACAGTCGCAGTTTGGGTCCTGAATGAATCCTACAAGCTACCTACGGTCTGCAATCTCCTCATTTTCCCCCTCCTTGGAACGAAATGTTCATTTTTGCAGAAAGTTCTAATGTTTTCTTTTCAGCTTCCCAGCTGGCCTGCCAGGGTAGGAATGCCCCAATTTCTTTGAATTCAGGAAGTTAATGGAGTTGGGCCATTTGGAATGACATTGCCATGATGACGAGCATAGATCACATTTTTGAGTGCCCACTTTGTTTGCTATCATTTTATGTAAAATGCATGTAATAAACCAGTCAATGTTTACAACATCTTATGAGGTAGGCGTGAGTATGACTCCCCAATTTATACACAAGGAAAGTGAGGTATAGAAGGGTTAAGTATCTTGGCTAAGACCATGAAGCTGCTCGGTGGTTGAGACAGGTTCAGATGCCGGCAGGCTGGTCCCCTACGCCCTCATCCACCGTCCTATACTGCCAGTCTTATCCGCGCTGCGGAGGAAGGAGTGGGGAGGGAGGCCAGTTTGGAAAAGGACATCCAAGCCAGTGGAAATCTTCTTCCATTGCTACCACGGCTGCTGGCCTCCAAAGACCAAACCTGGCTCAGTTCTATCCACCCAGGAGTCTCTAAGTCATCATAAATACTGAGTATTACAAATGAAATGCCTGCTATTAACCTATTATGTTACAGCCCTCAGAACACATCATAGGTCTTATTTCACTAGAGACTGACAATGGCTCCATGAGAGGGGGTATGTTAACTGGATTTTATAGGAGAAGAGGGTGAGGCTCAGCGAGACTAAGTGAGCACCCGAAGGTCCCAAACAAGTAGACGGAAAGTTGGGACCTGCTCCTGGGCCGCCTGTCTGTGGACTCAAGGCCAGTATCACAGGAGCTCTTTCCTTCTGGCTGAGGGCCGCTTGATTTTGGGTGAGTGTCCAGCATAAACGTCTCTAGGGTGGCTTGTTTTTATTCTCCATTGGCCACCTCCCCCAGACAACACCCACAAATGTTGCCTCCCCAGTTCACAGCCCCCTGCTCAGAGCGCCAGAGAGGTCTGAGAACGGAGAGACCTGCCTGTGCGTCTAGGGCAACTTTTCACTTCCATCCTGCCGGTGAGGTCACCAACGAACGTCAGCTGGTAGCCGAGCTTCCCCCCTCTTCCATGGGGGAGCTCACTGCTCTCGGAGTCATAGTTCCCCACCTCCCCTCGGAGTCCTTCCTGAGGCTGTGGGCTTTCAGAAACATTAGAGCCTAAAGTGCTGGCCAAGACCGGCTCCTGACTTTACTTACCATCCTTTCCAGGGTCATTCGAGGACCCCTTAGAGACGGCGTTAGGGAAAGATGTGAAGGTTGTGCCTCTGCTCTTTCTGTCGAGCAGACATTAAGCCCTTCTATTCCATCATTCAAACAGCTAAGGAAGGCCCACTTCAGGAAAAAAAAAAATCCCCATCTCTCTTTACCAGAATTCCTGAGGCCCCAGCAAGTCGCTCCTCTAAGTCAATCCAATTGTCCTCACTTATCCCTTGGAGCAGAGGCACAGGCTACTGGAGGCATCTGACGGAGCCGGGCCATCTGGAATGGCGTTATTTCGACTGATAAGGAGACAGCTCATAGTTTTTGAGAGCTCACATTGTTAGCTATGGTTTACTGATTGCAAGATATCATTTTGAATATTATACCTGTATAAATCATTCCATAGTCACAACATCTTGTGAGGGAGACACCATTATCATTCCCATTTTATAGGTAAGGAAACTGAGACGTAGAAACTTTAGGTCATGAAGCTGGTATGAAGAAGAGAAGCTGGGTGCTAAGATCAATCCCTGCTCTCTCCCGGGCTCCCCACGCAGATGGGCACCTTTATCCATTCATCTGCTAACTAACTACTAAGTTTAGGACATACTGAGAAAATAAGGCCTAGGCCCCGGCTTCCATAAGTTCAATGTCCCATAGCAAAGACAGACAAAGTAAGTCACAGTACAATGAAATGAGTGCTGGGAGAGGGGTGGATAGGAAGTGTGTGGGAACAGAATGGGAAATTCACCAAGATAGACGGGCGTAACAGATGGGAGGAGTTGTATGTGCTCAGGTCCAGAGTCATAAAGAAGGACATCCTTCCTGGGGCCCTGCACTGTGACCCACAGTCCTGCTGGGTCTCCTATGGCAGAGAGGGCAGCACATCTTCCCAAACAGCTGAATCACCCCTGAGATACTGAGCCGCTGGCCGAGTACCCAGCTGCCCCTTTCCGTAGAGGTTCATGGGCAGGTGATGAAAAGAATGGGTGAATTACCAAAGGTGTTTCACGACAGTGTGAGTCCTGCTTTCTGGGCCCTTTTAAAATGTATGTATGCTGTGGTTTTCTGATATTTTCCATATGTCACAAAATTTACGAGTCTGATCTCACAGAGCAGCCAGAAAGGCAATTGGTGATATATGTGGACCGTCTGGCTCCTCTGAGAAAGGATTCAATTGCGTCTCTCACAGTGATTTAATCCTAAATCTTAGGCTGGAACGAATAGAAAATGCAAATCTGTCTTCTTTGTTTAAGGATCTTGCATTTTTGATAGTTTCAAAACAATCATGCAGAGAAAAACCATATTTTCACAAATACATCTTGCTGGAATGTGTAGATGCTTTGACAAATTAGAAAGCCGACCAAGTCACACGCTTCCTTGTCAACTCTTGCTTCCAGCTGGCAAGCATTTAAAATAATATTCCAAGAAGGTTTAACATTCCTGATTACATTGTTTGATTATTGCACTTTCTAGATAATGGTTTTTCAAAATTGTATCTTGCAGCTAAAAATTAAATAGCGACTTCTGGGTATGCACAACATTCTTTAATAAAATGAGACCCAATATAATATTCTCAGAGGCTGAGCAGTAATATAGAAGAGATTTACTGTAGTCCAAATGATTGAGATCACTGATCCTATAGGATTCTTATTATTTTCTCAAGCTAAACTCCAGAGAATGCTGGGAATGGAGCCACAGGCTCCATTTACATCGGCTAGGACCCTAGAAGGGCTCTTCTTTCCCACATGGCTATCTGAAGAATGCCTGGGGTCTTTTGGCTGTGGGTTGGGAAAATGCCTCCCAAGGGAATGCTGTGGACAAAGTTGTTTATTTGTGTCCACTGTAAAAATGTACTTCTGATTTTTAGGGCAGCAAAACTATTCTCTTTGATACTATTCTCTTCGATACATGTACAATGGTGGATACATGCCATCATTCGTTTGTCAAAACCTATAGAATGTACAACATCAAGGGTCAACAGTAATGTATACGGTGGACTTTAGGTGATAATGATGGGTCAGTTTGGTTCAATGGTCACAAATGCATCACTCTGGCGGCGGATGTTGGTAATGGGGAGTCTAGGCATGCGAGGGTAGGGGCCTATGGGGACTGCCCACATTTTCTGCCTAATTTTGATGTGACCCTAACTGGGGTTTTAAAAATGTACCTCTGGGCAGCTCCACACGCCACTCACCCCTTTCCCGTCAATGCAGGCAGCCCAGCTCCGCCAGCGCTCCTTTCTCCGGCCGCTCCTTCCTGCCGCACTACGCTTCCTGCCAGCTCCGAACTCCTGACTTTGTTTCCTTCGTGTCCCTCAGGATCCGGATGTTCAGTCAATGTTTGCAGAGAATCTGATATGTGCCAGGCACTGGCTGACACTTGGATCCAAGCCTGGCTCAGACCCAGCCTTAAAAACAGGGTCTACCTTGCGCAGACCCCAGCTAATTTGAGGTGCGATATTAGAGTTGATGGGCTCTTCCATCTGAGATATTTATTTAATGAGAAAATTATTTACAACCGTGCTAGAAAGCAGGGAGCTGGCGAGGTTCCCAGAGAAAAATATGTCCTGGGTGGTAGGTGCATCCCGCGTTCACGCATCAGAACGAAGAGGGCAGATGTGCTTGAGGATGAAACCACGGCGCGCCGGCAGCGCCTCGCTCCCCGGGCTCAGCCGCTTCCCCGCCGGCCTAGGCCAGGCTAAGGGCGGCGGCAGGCGGCTCCAAAATCTCAGCCGCTTCACGCAACGAGCGCTGTTCTTCAGTCACATGCAGTCCGACGCGAATGTCGCTCTAAGTCAACGAGCTCGGCTCTGACATATCAGAGGCCTTTGCGCCAGGGCTGGGGCGGCAAAGCGAGAAACCGTGGAAGATCTCGCTGGGCATTTTCGGGGCCAGGCCCTAGAGTGACTTGCGCATCTGTGGGTCTGAGTGAGCACCAACCCCCTCGGCCACCCACAGTAGGGGAGCCCCTTCCACGGGGGGCAATTTTAAAACTGAAAAGCCATTTTCAATTCTTTCTGGAATTTTCCTATTCCATTCCACCGGGCTATTTTTCTTATAGATTCATAGTCATTAAACCAGACAGTTAGAAAAAAAATTCCTCGCCCAAGCATATGTTTATTGATTTTAGAGGAGGGTCGGGGGAGAGGAAGAGGGAGAAGAGAGAGAGAGAGAGAAATATCGATGCGAGAAACATCGATTGGCTGCCTGCCACACTCGCCCTGACTAGGAGCCAACCGTGCAGTGTTTTGGTGTGGGGGGTGATGCTCCAACCACCTGAGCCACGCAGCCAGGGCTAAACCAGAGACCCTTTAACACAGATGTTTCGAATTGCCCATCTTCTGTACAGAGCCACAGGAAAGCACTATGTATTAGGACAGGGAAGAAATGGAGGACGGCCTCTGTGCTTGTCAAGAAAGAGATCTAATAACGCAAGAAATTCAACAACGTATGCAGCAAGAATTCCGTAAAGGGAACTCTTAGAAGGACCAATCCATCCTATGTTTCCTGGGGACCCATAAGTAAGCCCAGGATGTGTAGCATATCCTGACTTGCAGGTAAATCTTAACTTTTAAAAACATCATTCTCTTTCTAACTGAAAATATATGGTTAGCTCCAAAGCACTTGATGGTTTTCTGATCATTATTGGCAAATATTGTCACTGAAAATCCGTTGTACTAAGTTGTCCTAGACAAAGCTGTAAGAATGAACTCTATGAAACTAAAAGAAAATGCGAAATTTTCCCTTTGTTACTTTAGGTAATTACATCTTCATTCAAAAGAATTTTCTCATTAGAGGATCTCAAACTAGAGACTACAGAAGGGGAAGTGTCAGTGTAAGCGTTTCCACACACGTGCACTCTGATACCTGCCAAAATCCAAACCCTATTCAGGTTGATCGTCGAAAATATGCTGTGATGATAGTGCCTTTATTTGTGTACGTGGGACTTCAGCATGCTACTCCCCCACCTCACCTGATTTCTCTAAGAACCAGGCAAAAGATTGCCCTTTGAGAGCCAAACAATACAGTCATCAGAGAGAAGCAAAATCTCTCGAAGGAGATCCGCACTAGAAACGCAGGGAAGAAATGTCCCCTCGAAGAGCAGCTGCTCAGCCCTGGAAGACTAGAAAAAGGAGAGAATCGGGGACATGTGCTGATGGCGTAAGCCAAGGACCTTCAACAACGTATGCAGCAAGGCATACGTTGAAGGCAAAGGAATTGGGACTCAATACCAAAGTGATGAAACTGGTGCATTTGCCTTTAGTGCTCTTCTCTCTCTCTCTCTCTCTGTCTTTCTCTCTCTCTCTCTCTCTCTCGCTCGCATTTATTTCAACTATTTTTAGGGCTCCTTTTCCTCTATTTCCTCCAGTCAGCCAATACTGTGTTATCTTATTTCTTCCAAAAAACAAAACAAAACAAAAACAAAAACAAAACCCCATGAGGTTTTCAGGGGCAATAAGAAGCCATGGAAAGGAATCTTACCCTACAGCTATCATGGTTCTGGAACATAATCATTGATTCTTAAATTAATTCTAAATGTTAATCATACACACTCAACCATAAGATGGAGATTTTTCCCTAAAGAATTACCCCACGGGAAAGAGGAAGTGGCCTTATAAACCAGATCTCAAAAAGGCCCTGGGGAGGCCGCCCTTTCAGCTTCTTTATTGAGAATTGCGAAGTGCTGCTTGGGGAAGATTCACGCAGGTAAAGGGGATCTAACTCAACAACCTGAATCACCAGGCCCCACTGGCAAATGCATGTGTAACACAAAGATAAATGCGGAGGGCTGAGGCCAGTTAAATTCTAAACTTCAAGCCCCGTTTGCCAGATGGAAGCATCAGTCTATGCCAGTTTGATCTCACCGACCATTCAAGTCCTCTAACAGTTCTTGCTGTTGATTCCCTAATCCTCTCTCTACTCTGCAAGCAATCTTCTGATCATGATGTACAGTCTGCGTGCAGGAAAAGAATGTACTCATTGTGTAGACTTTTGAGGATTTTCGTCCCTCTCACAGTCGCTTGTTGTTGCCAGTTAGCACCCTGGCATATGTTTGTACCTTTTAGTCTCACCACTTGGCTAATGAGTCTCTGCCACCAAACTTGGATCTGCTTATAGTGGATAATTAGAGTACAGGGTCTACAGGGATGCAGTCCAGGCCAGCCCATGGACAATCCACAGAGGCAGTGATAACCATAAGTCAAGGCTTCCCAGCAGATGGACTGCTGAGGCTTTTTTATGTAAAGTTATTTTTTAAGATTTTATTTATTTATTTTTAGAGAGAGGGGAACAGGGGGAGAAGGAGCAAAACATCAATATGTGGTTGCCTCTTGTGCACCCCTACTGGGGACCTGGCCCGCAACCCAGGCATGTGCCCTGACTTGGGAAAGAACAGGCGACCCTTTGGTTCTCAGGCCAGGGCTCAACCCACTGAGCTGCACCAGCCGGGGCTGGATTGCTAATCTTGCTTGTCAAGAAAACTTTTTAATCTGTTGGGTGAGCGAAGGAGAGCTCATTTTTCCTACTGTCATATGATGGATATTTTCCATTTCCAACGCAAGCTCTCGTGTGCCAAGAATAAATTTTGCAAGTAGCACCCACAATTTTTTGTTACTGGCAATTTTGGAGGCAACAAATGTATTCGTTTTTATTAGCAATTCCCAAACAAGAAATCACAGTACTCTCAAAGTGAAGTGCGTGCAGGAGCTGAGCTGATGTAAACTGTGTCCAGGAGATCTGAAAACAAAGCCCGATAAGGCCGGCAACCAATATTTTCTCTTTCGGTGTAAAACTTCTTCCCCATGCTCCTCAGGCATCCGGTTCTTGGCAGGCTGTCATGTATACATACACGCATACATGTGTACACACTGAAATAGCACTTAGCCATTCACTTCTTCGACAACTCTATTCTCTACACGTTAAGTTAGCTTTCCCTAAGCAAGGGAGGCTAGTTTAGAACATGAGTTTTAAATAAAAACTGAACACATCAGCAATCACTGCCCACATAAGAACTTGGGAATGAGAAATCTTCTCTGGCAGCTTTTAGTGCAGGGGAGCAGAGGTCTGATCATCTGTGTGATGCACAGTGGGTAATGCTGAGGGGGCTGCTTCTAACTCCCTAGAACACACTCACATGGTGTTTGGGAGCATGTTCTTCCCTTTCATGACTATTGCTGTGGTCAAAACGAATTAATCATGCAATTCCTGGGTCCATGTCTATATCCTTACAACATTTCAAGTTCCAAAAATGCGGGGACTGCGCCTGTCTTCTTTTTCCCCTTCTGAGAACTCAGCCCTTGCTACAATGACTTGCACGTGGAAGATGCTTAGGAACTATCAGATGAATGGATAACATACCATCCAGGGGACTGTGTCCTTCCCCTTTGAACCACAACGCCTAGCAGAGTGCCAGGCATGGCAGGAAGTCGGGGTCGGCTAAGGAAGGCAGGAAGAAGAGTCATCTCCGTTTCATGAACTCGGTACGGTTGAACTTGAGGTTTCTTGATGGGTATCATCAAAGGGAAAATCCCCTTCTGTGAGCAAAAGTTATGAAAAATAAACAGAATGCCATCCAGTTTCATTTGAGCTGCAAAGAAAGTGACTAACGAGGCACCTCTGTATTTGGGAAGGAGGAGGACACCCTGAGTGCTACGGGGATGTGGTTTTACTTACTTTGGTGACTGTTACAATCTTGTGAGAATGATCTTTTTTTTATAAGGGCAATTACCTAGATTTATTACTCCTTTGTGGCCTTGTTAAAGATTGAAGAAGGATCTTATTTAAATGAAAAGGACAATAGGAGCTTTTTAACAGGGAGCAGGTTTAATTAAAACTTAAGCATCAGATTGGTGCCTCTGTGGTTGTGTAGAAAAACTATGTTTAGAAAAAAGGAGTAAACAAACAATGACATCTACTTTTCCTACTTTGGGGGGAAAAAAGGCCATTTTGAATGAAAAGCCTCAAAAGGGTATGTGTATTCAGAATACACAAAACATCCCTTTTTTGAGGGTGGCCTTTTAGAATCAAGTCCTCCCGCCTCATTTAATGAACTACCCTTTAGAGTGAGATCACGGGCTCGATTACCAGCTGGGGTTGCCCAATCCAGTGGCAGAGCTGAGGGGACCGATGGGAATCACTGTAATAATACGCAGTCGTGTTTACAAAGAACTTTATAACGTTCCCAGTGAGGAACTGGGACCAGAGCGCTCCCAAAGAAATGCATTGTCCCAAAGAGTCCCACCCCACAAGCAGAAGTTCAGGGTTCTTCCTGCTTGAGGAATAGTAGCAAGAGCTGTTTGGAAATGGCACAAACTTGGGCCCCAGGGAAATGACATTAAAAAGAACTGATATTCTATTAACCCCCAAAACAAAAATATAGGATGAAACAAAACAAGCGTGAGAGCCCATCGGATGAGTGGTCTCATAAGCCGACAGCGTGCACTGCAGCAGGCAGACAGCTTCTCCGTCTGACGTGGCTCATGTTTCCATGTTGGGCGGTGCATATAAATGCAGCTGTCTGCTATATGTGGCATTATTCTGCTCTAAATAAATAACCAACAGCAGTCATTTAGATTCATTTTGGGTGACGATGATACATGGGAACTCATGTCCTCTAACCTAAGCCCGGAGTATTTTCACATTAAATTATATTATTGCAAACAATGAAGGAGTAAGCATGGGGTGGGATGGGGGGAGGGGCTCTTTCTTGGCTTACGGGGTATGTTCTGATTTTATGTCACCCTAGTGGTCAACAACTGTCACCCCAAGAACAGATGAGCACTAAATGAATCTCTTCTTGTGATGATTATAACAAGACTGTAAAATGGAAAACAGTAACTATAACTCATCCTTATTGAGACTCTCTGGTATTTATTTCCAGCTCGAGCTCCTAACAAGAGAGTAAACAATACTTGGTCTCTTGTGATTGCTAATTAAAATGCAATAAATTATGGAATCAATTTAAATTCTGGATCAGCTTTACAATGGGTTCAACAACCTCCTAAATTTTATTTTCCTCTTGGGGCCCCTTTTCCAGAACCTTGAGGTGGGGGGTCTGTGTGTACATGGCCTCTCTTTTGTTTGATTTTTAATTGCTCCGGCAGTGTTTTGGGGGGAAATACGGTTAATAGCAGGACAAATTCTAGGATCTTGGCCTATGTCTTCTCTGCCTCAGAGTTGCCACCCTGCTTTTGGCTTGTTGTTTGGGCCAGGACAAGATTTGGGGGTTCTGCCCAAAGGCATTCAGTGGCAGTGGCACTGGCAGTGGCCTTGGCAGGGTATCTGGCACCACCAAGTAGCTCCGGCTCCCCGCTGTCTTATCTGGGCCCTGCGAGAACAGTGGGGTCTCGGTAGAAAGTGTCCTTTATGCACCCAGTGCACGAAGATGAAGTGTTCGTCCGCAAGGCCAGCAGGAGAGGCTCGTGCCTCTTGAGGGAGGAATATACAGCTTTGGGTATAGATATGTGCAGAGAGTTGCAGATATAATAGAGTTATTTAGATGTTGTATCCTAAACCAGAAGTATTTCCACATTAAATTATATTATTGGAAACTGTGAAGGAGTGAGGAGATATTATATATATGTGTGTATATATATATATATTTTTTTTTTTTTTCTGTTTTGAGGGTATATTAAATCTAGTAGATTCTGCAAGACAGAAAATATTCCAAGAAAGATTCCCCGAGGGAAAAAGCAAGTTGCTTTGACTGGTATGGCGGTGGCTCTTTGAAACTGTCAGAGAGAAGACAGGGACAACTAATCGCAGACACTGGGCAGGGCTGCACAAATGGGGCCCTTGGAGGCTTTGCAGCCTGCCCCTGGTTTGCATTGCTGAGGGGCAGGTAAAGTGTGAAGAGGAGTATGTGTGTGTTCCGGGCAGAATACAGTTCAACTAGCACTGCCCTCCGAGTGGAGCCCAAAACAGTTCCAGGTAATAGGACAATTTATAACAGAGCAGATACACACCCCAAGTCTGCTCTTTCCTTGTGCAGAATATGCCTAATTCTTTTCTGCCTCCTTCAGAAAGACATCAGCAGTTTCATCTCTTGCTACCTGAGAAGCAAGCCTGACATAGTAACAGAGAAGCCACTCTTTCAGCTGGTACTCAGGGGCATTAACTTCTATCCCATTTGAATGTGTGAAGTGCTACCCACCCAGTCAGTACTTAATAAACTTTTGTTGGTTATTTGCGAGGTAAAGGACATTTTCACCTTATATGTGGGCCATTTGGTCTCTTTAAAAGTCATCAGGATGCAGGGACATAAATATGGACTTTAGAGAGAGCTGGGTTCAAGCCTCTGTTTTGTCTCTTATTAACTGAATTGTTCTTCAGCAAGTTATTTCACCTTGTATATAAAATGAGGTTAATAACGCCTACATAATGGTTGCTATCATAGCATTGAGCGAGCTCCCATATAAAAAGTGCCTGCAACATTTAGCTGACAATAAATGTTAATTAAATCAATTTAAGCTCTGTTTTTCTCTATTCTGTTAACTATATTTTTACATCCATTTTCATCTTCTATATTAAAAAACCTCTGCATATAACCCACTTCCACACCTATTGCCCTGGTTATTTTCTTAAAGGAGTAGCATGACAAGATACGTTAAACAGCAAATGATGAGTTTTCCTTTCTGGGAGATCAAAAACATGCAGCATCTGCGCACACACATGCAGAGGCAGATCGGTGACTTTCCAAAGTGCTTCAAGCTTTGGATTGTCATCATAATTAAGAAGGGGACCTGTTTCATGTGAGAAAACACTGAAGCAGTTAACGCACAGTGCATCACGGGAGATGTATTTCTCCCTGATCTTTAAAAAGTGTGTTCTGAAGAGCCTAGAAGAAGCAGGGTGTAGGCTCAATTGCCTGCCAGTGAGGATGACCAAATTCTGTGTGCTTGTGTTGGAAAAAAATTTAAAAACTAGAACCCAGCAGTCGCTTGCTTTCATCCAACTTGGTGGTAACTGTTAATGAACATTTAATGGTGATTAGTTTTATTCTGCCCTGGAATCTTTGACAGGAAAGCTGTTGGTAGAGCTGCAAAAAATAACTAGAAACGACTGCATCTCTGGAGAGAATAAACAGGCCACTAGGGGGGTTTCTTCTCTCTGTCCTTCAAATTGCCCTTGTATTTTTGATCTGACAGCGACTGTGCAATGCGCTTTTTCTGTTTGTGCTCATTCTTGGGTGGGTAATGAATCAAATACCATCTTTCCATATCTCTCTTCTGCCGGGTGCCTTTTTTTTTTTTGCCTTTGGTGTTGCTCAAAGACAGCTGGGGTCCTGGAGAGCCAGTGGTAAGTTGAAGGTGAGGAAGAGGAGCCCAGACAAACCCTGGGCTGGAGAAAGGCTGTGGGCAGGCCACTGTCCCCAGATACAGGGTCCCCAGCAAAATTCTGTTGGAAAATAAATGCTTCCAAGGGATAGGAGAGGATAAGGGAATCCTTTTATCACAGAAGGCTACCAATCTCATAGTTAAAGAAGGAATTATTTAAGAGAGAGAGAGAGAGAGAGAGAGAGAGAGAACTCATGGACACAGACAACGGAGTGGTA
>PVJD01006421.1:0-98756 GCA_004026545.1 Mormoops blainvillei | reverse complement strand
CACAAACTGGGTCGCTTACTTATTTATTTTTTTTTCCTCAGAGCTCTGGAGTCTAGAAGTCAGAGGTCAAAGTATAAGCAAGGCTGCTTCCTTTTGTGGACTGTAAGGGAGAACATCTTTTATGCCTCTCTCTTGGCTCCTGGTGGTTTGCTGGCAACGTTGGCACTCGCTGTACTGTAGACACATCACCCCAATCCCTGCCTTCAAGTTCACATAGAGTTCTACCTCTGCGCATCTCTGTATCTGTGTCTAAATATTCTTTTTTAAAAATAATATAGATCATGTTGAATTAGGGCTCACCCTAAAGACCTCATTTTAACTGTTTTACCTCTGTAAAGATCCCATCTCCTGTGTCACATCCTGAGAATAATGGGAGTAGGACTACAACATATGTGTTTGGGGGGACAGATATTAACTGATAGCATTCCCTGTTTATACGAGCCTTTATGAAAAAGGTGAGAAGAATTTTGTTGCCCTTCGGGCACAGGTAAAATTCATTGTGGCTGGGAAAGGAAACAATGAAAAAAAATCTACTCCTGGGTGAGACAATATACTGTGCTGAGCCCATAGCTACTGCTGACACAGAGACCAAAGAACTGAAAAGACCACACCTCCTAGACCCACTGACATGGTGCATGACCAAGACTGAGTCTTAGTAAGAAAAGCAACAAATGCATCTCACACTACAATCTAGCAAGCTACAAACAACAAGTCAAAGCAGAATACTTCTGAGAGTGGTAGGAGAGGAACATGAGCGTGTGTGCAATCTATACCTCAGAATCAAACACATTTCTCTGGTAAACCAGTCTCCTACACTAAACATAGCTATTGCTACGAAAATTTGAAATCTGATTTATAATGAGGGTCACCATAGCAACAGTAATAACAGATCAAACCAAATCCTAAATTTATGAAATCAAACCTCACGCTAACTAGCAGAGGGAAAAGTACGCACTTATCCAGACATGAAAACTGCCTCAGCCTCTGCCATCCTAATAAAATATATACCTTTCATCAAAAAAAAAAATGAGGAGACATTTAAAAACTACATACCATATCATTTAATAGACAAGCATAGTAAAAATCAATGGTATTTCTATACCCTAGCAATGAACAATTTGAATTTTAATATTTTTAAAATACAATTTACATAACACCAAAGAAAAAAAGAAAGGAAGGAAGGTAGGAAGGTAGCAAGGAGGAAAGTTGTTGTAGCTAAATTGTGTCACTCCAGAAATTCATGTATTGAAACCCTAACTTCAGTAATGCAGAATGTGACTGTACTTGGGGATATGGAGTTTAAGGAGGTTTTTAAGTTGCAATGAGACTTTTAGGGTGGACCTTAATTCAGTCTGACTGTCGTTCCTACAAAGAGAGAAAATAAGGACACAGGGATAGACACCAGGAATGAAAACTCACGAAGGAAAAGTCACGTGAGGATCCAACAAGAAGGTGGTCATCTGCAAGCTGAGGAGAGAGACCTAAGAAGAAACCAAACCTGGTAACAACTTCGATTACAGACTTCTAGCCTACAGAACCATGAGAGAATACTTCCTGTTATTTAAGCCACCTGGTTTGTGGCTTTTGATTGTTTGTTTGTTTACTGTTTTGCTTGGTTTTTGTTTTTGTTTTTTTAATGGTAACCTTAGAAAACTAATACAGAAAGGAACTCTTCCCTTTTGTGACAGCATAGATGGACCTGGAGATTATTATGCCAGATGAAATAAGACAGTCAGAGAAAGACAAATACCATACGATCTCACTTGTATGTGGAATCTAATGAACAAAATAAATTGATGAATAAAATAGAAACAGAGGCATAGATACATGGAAGAGACTGGCGGCTGTCAGAGAGGAAGAGAAAGAAAACAGGAATGGATGGAAGAAGGTGAAGAGATTAGCTAAAGAACATATATTCTAACTCATAGGTGCAAACAAGAGTATGGTGATGGCCTGAGGGAAGTGGGGGCGTGTGAGAGCTAGGTAGAGGTAAGCAAAGAGGGAAAATTGGGTATATCTGTAATAGTGTAAACAATAAAAATAATGTTAAGAAATAAAATCAAAGGAAATGCTGAGATATAAATCAAACAGATTATCTTGACAATGTATGCTAAAAGTTATGAAATATTAAGGAATAAGTGTACATGGGCTGAAAGCATCAATATTATCAAGAGGGCAGTTCTACGCAATATGATCTATAGATTCAACGCTATCTCAAAAAAATTCCATTTGTGTTTTATAGATATTAAGACAAAAGTTTATAATCTTTTATAAAAAATAAAAAACCCTAATGTAGCCAATATAATTTTGATGAAGGAAAACAAAGTTGGAGGATTCCACTACCTGATTTCAAGGTGTATACATATATCAATGGAACAGAGTAAGAATCCAGATAACACACACACATACACAAACACAGCCAACTAATTGTTTAAAAAAAGTGCCAGAACAATAGAAAGAAAGTATAAAAAGTATAGCTTTTTCAACTGGTGCTGGGATAATTGACCACCCATATGCCAAAAAAATTAGTCTAGGCACATTGTATGTAATACAAAAACCCTCAAAATAGATCATAGACCTAAATGTAACACAATAAACTATAAAAATTACAGAAGAAAACTAGCACAAGCTTGGTTTAGGCAAAGGCTACTTGACTATAATGCTATGAGCATAACCTGTACCAAAAAAAAGCTTGAAAAAATGAACCAGAATATTTTTTAACGACAAAAGGCAAGGGTAGATGAGGATGCAGGGTGATGGGGAGTTGCAAAGTGGGAGACAGAAAATACTTTGTTTAAAAATAATTTTAAAACAGTTTTACATATGCTTATTATATGACCCAGTATTACCACCTGACATTTTTACTCAAGAGAAATGAAAATTTATGTTCACATAAAACCCTGTCTACCAATGTTTCCCATAGCTTTATTCATAATTGCAACATCACCAAAGTCTTATATTTGGTAAATGGATAAGCAAACAGTGATGCATTTGTAAGAACAGAATTCTATTCGATAAGGAAGAATAAAGTATTGATTTACACAGCAACATTAGATGAAACAAATTTTGCTAAGGAAAAAAGCAAATACAAAAGACTACATATAGCATTATTTGATTTTTATGTTATTCTGGATAAGACAAAATTGTAAAGAGGAAGACAAAACAGCAGTTGCCAATCTACTGGGTAACAATAGAATTTCTCTCTGAAGGATAGCGCAGGGGAGCGTTTTGAGTGAAGGGACATTTGTTCTGTGCGGAACTGTAATAGTGCAATCATGACTCTACGCATTTGTCAAAATCCGTAGAGCAGCACACCACAGAAAATGAATTCTGCTACATACTCATGGAGTGCAAACTTTATAAATGAACCTAACTGAAAACAAATTAATCACTTAACAACACTGAAAACTTGAGGAAGAAAGTGGTCTAACTTGGGAGAGCAGTGGTCTGATGGGACAAAATCTAAGATAAAACAACTTTACTTAAATACATTACAGCAGTAAAATTTGTTCTCACAAGGGGATAGCTTAAGAATTGTATTATATTTGAAAACTAAGTTTAAACAAATATATTAATATATTGTAGATAATGAGAACCCTGTTTGTGACAGGCCACAGATAGTGAAACTAGGTGTTTTTTTTTCGTACTCCAAGAGATTGAATTTTTTAATTACTGATTGAAAAACCTTAATTCAACTGAGTATGGTTAGAAAAAACATAGGGTTTGCCATAATTTTTAATCAAGAAGTAGAAAAATCAATTTTAGTGAATAAGTTTACAATTCGAGTGAGACATGAAAAAAATATGTATTTTATTATTTATCCTGTGAAGTGTTCCTTTTTTTTCTTTAAGATTTTATTTATTTACTTTTAGAGAGAGGGGGAGGGAGAAAGAGGGAGAAAATCATCAGTCACCTCTCGGGAGCCCCCTACTGGGGACCTGACCCGCAACCCAGGCACCTGCCCTGACTGGGAATCAAACTGGCGACGCTTTGGTTTGCAGGCCGGCGCTCAGTCCACTGAGCCGCACCAGCCAGGGCTGAAGTGTACTTGTTTAAATGACCAGTCATTTACTTATTTAGTGTTTATATTGATACAAATATTATTTATGGACTCTAAATAGAAAAAATAAATAGCCATCACTTATAATAGAAAATGAAAAATAAGTGAATTCAATAGAAAAGGGGATTTCTAAAAATTTGTGTTAAATGGCAATTTCCATACCAATGAAATTGTTTAATTTATAATACTCCTAAAATTTGCTGGGCACATACTAGCAGTTGGTTAAGACATTACTCATTAAGTGATTGATCACAGTGCTTGGGAAATACTGAAAGGAGCCCAGGCATGCCTCGGAAAGATGCCCTGCATCTCCTTGGCAAAGATTCCTCTGGTTTCCTCTTTGGTGTCATTGTGTAACTTACAGGAAGGGAGATTCTACGAGGTAAAGACAGGAGAGAAAAGAATTTCAGGCCAAGGCAAGAGTTCCGTAAGGGGGCAACACACAAAAGCATGTTTGTGGAGTGGGAAATAACTCAATGGACCAGGACTTGGGACTAGGGAAGTGAAGCAGAAAGAGTTAATCTTTAAAAGTGACCAATTTGAAAACTGCCACAAAGAGTGGAGATGAAGTAATTGTATCTATTTAGAAGGAAATTGAACACAAAGGGCATATTGGGTCAGGGTGAAAGTAGACACTGAATGCCAGTCAAGGTTAATAAGCTGTTAAATTTTCCAAGATGATGAAATCATGAAGAAAACAAAGTCTTTGTACATAAAGAATAGAAATGTGCACTTGAGGCTCAAGATAAAGGTCAAAGAAAAATAGATGTCAGCTGTAACTGAAGTATACAAATAGCTGTCACCAGCCAGGGCATTGGTGGATGTAACAGGAGACTATATGGCAGAACTGTTGAAAATAACAGCATATGAGACACCGACAGGAAAAGAGAAGACAGGGGCAGGATGATTAAGAAAGAAAACTAAAAAAAGCAGGCAGCACAAGCCAAATATGTGAACACCAGGAAGGCCAAATTTAGCTGAAAGATTAGGCAGAGGGAAGACAAAACCAGGTCTTTCGACTTGGCAATTCAAAGCTCACATATAATTTTAAAGGAAATATTTTCAGGGATTTAATTTCCTCAATTTAAACATTGGGACTAGTTGAAGTTTAATATTCTTCCAGCAATAACAATACTGTTATCCTGGATCTAGTGCTGAATCTGACTTGAGATATGGAATACCTTAATTATGTTTTTTTCCTTTAATTGCAGGAAAGATTTATTTGAACATTCATTCATTATAACCACAATTGACCATATGTGCAAATATGTACATGTGTCTCCTCAAAATGTTTAGTTTGTATAAAATTATTGAGGGGATAAAAATTATTTTAACTTCAAGAAGTTAAAATCACATCATTACTGTGTTCTTAATAAAAAGATCTCATCCAAGAGTCTACTTGATATTTAAAATTCTCTTTTTTTTTGTAAATTAGAGATTGGTAAGAAAAAAGAAATATAGTTAAACTTAACACAATATTGAATAACTTTCTCTTTTTCTTCTAACAGTATTTGATTGTATAGAAACAATTTCCAACCAAAAAAAAGTACTTCATTTCCCAAATTACATCTATGTGGTTATCATGTTTTTGATGACACTGGAACTATTTATTATTTAAAAAATAATTAACTCTATTGTGTCAAGAATGGGTTATGTCATTCTATATATATTAATAATCTGATGCCTCCTACTCAATTCATTTCAACAATTGATAGTCATTTTGTTATCAACAGTTGACTATAATTACTTGTTAATTCCCTTATTATTGTGATAAGCATAAGATGTGGGATACTTAGCATATTCAATATTAAGATGAAGTTTAAATATTCCACAAAGAAAAACTCTGGGAATTAGGTGTTTTTATTCTTGGGATGATTATTACATGAGGTCTGTCCAAGTAAAGTCCAATCATTGCTAATATAATGAGGATGATTTGTGTGACAGAGATGTAACCTGGCAGCCAAGGAGAGTGGACTGGAATGCACATGTGTGAACAACGGACTTGGCTGTACCAGTTAGTGGGGGCGGTAGATGCCACTGAGTGTGCATGGGTACTGTGTGGTCATCACATTCAAAATGACTAAGTGAGTAGAGCAACGAATCTGCATCAAATTTTGCATGAAGCTTGAACATCCTTCTGTGGAAACTATTTGAATGATTCAGAAGGTTTCTTAGGGACGTTGCAATGAGTGATTGGCAGCTTCATTAGGACAATGTGCCCACTCATGCATCACATCTTGTGCAGAGTTATTTGTGAAACATTGAATCGCCCAGGTAACTCAATCCCCTTAGAGTCCAGATGTGGTGTCCTGAGACTTCTGCCTTTTTCCAAAACTAAAATTACCTTTAAAAGGGAAGAGATTTCAGACCCTCAATGCGATTCAGGAAAATATGATGGGACAGCTGAAGGCGATTGAAAGAACTGTGCGAGGTCTCAAGGTGCCCACTTTATAGGGGACTGATGAGTCATTGTCCTATGCTCAATGTTTGTTGTATCTTCTTCAATAACTGTATTTTATTTTTATTTTGTTTGGATGGATACTTTCTGGACATACCTTTCCGGAGCAATTGCTTTTGGCACTTTCTAATATATTCCTCTTCTTTATGTGTAGGATTTTAATAGGTTATCCTACTAAAAATAAATAAATGTTTTAAATTATAATACCCAATGGATTCCCAAGAACTATATATGGTATTATCTCCTGCAGTCATCGCAATTAAAGAATTAAGAAATTCACAATGGTTTTCTATCTTCTTTGATGTATGATGACTTTTATAATTGTATATCTAACAAATATAGTGCCTTGAGGAGACTTCATGTCTAAAAGATGCTTTCTAGCATTTTAGCTAAAATGATTATAAACATTTCAACTCAGAAAACAAGATTAAAATGTAAATTTAGTTTTACTGAGGTACAAAAGTAAATGTAATATTGCTTCAAACACTAGTATGAGAAAGGACAAAAATTTAAAAGTTTTGAAACTTCATGTAAACCAACATCATCACTTGAAATAACATATTCCTAGAAGTGACTTGATATATCTTTTTTTAATATTATGGTTTTCATCTATAAAAATGTTAAAATTGTACAAATACACCCCAAAGTTAAAGGTTTGCTATTTAAATATGATTACTTTTTAGTACTATTTTTCTTTAGTTTAAATTTTAAGTAAATTGAATTATACATCTGAAGATAAAACTATTTTATATCATTTGATGTGTCTATAAACAAACATCAAAGAGATTTTTAGAACACATCTGAGGCAACTGTTGCATGCCAGAAAGAATGTAAGATTTGTTTGAAGAACTACACTCTCTACAACTAAATGGCACTGTGTTCTCTAAGAATTTATCCTCACTTTCTGAGTATTTCTGTGTTATTCAGAAAGGTGATTACAATACTTATCTGATAGATTAGATAGTTCTGTATTAAATATCAAAATAAGATACTATTTTTAAAAGATTTTTATTTATTTATTTTTAGAGAGAGGAAGACAGGGAGGAAGAGAGGGAGAGAAACATCAATTTGTGGCTTCCTCTTGCACGCCCCCAACTCGGGACCTGGTCTGCAACCCAGGCATGTGCCCTAGACTGAGAATTGAACCAGTGACTCTTTGGTTCGCAACCAGCACTCAGCCCACTGAGCCCCACCAGCCAGGGCTAAAATAAGATCATATTTAAACATGCTTTGCAAAGTACAAAGTATCATTTAAGTACTAATGCTTTTTATTATTCCATCTTCATTTGTGTTCAAATCCAGCATATGATCTTTTACATGCAATAAATGTATCTGATAATTTGGAATTTCTGGGAATATATAGCTACAAACTAGTGCATTAACAGCAATCTGTTCAGAATTCAGACTGAAAAATAAACAAAAATACTTTTGAAAGAATTGCATTTAATTGTTGATGCTTAATTTTATATAATATGTAGTTTTCAGCTTTATCAAAAAATTGATGGGAAATAGATATTACAGGAGGCAAGCTGCAATCCTCAGTCAGTAATAAGGATAAAACAATCTTGGAAATTCATGCCAGTGAAAGGAGTCATAATCCAGCACACTTCACATACGAAGGTTGCGCCTGGACTCAGAACAGGGTGTGGACCTTGATTCTTCACGCTCTGTCAAGAAAGAGTTAGAATTTGACTAATAGATATTTTTTAAACCCATACTGTTTATAAAACATTTTAATTAATTGGCACCATTTTAAAATTGAAACCTTACATATAAGCATGTTACCCTTGTAATTTATTTGAAAAATTGGAAGGTCTGGGTGGCCACAGTAAGGACAATCTCTGGGTTGTTGCAGTTGAAAAGTCTAAATTATTTATAAGTTGTTCTAAGTTCTCCATCCCCACACAGCCCAGTCGGTTTGTACATTTTACCACTGTAATCTCCCTGGTGCAGGCATTTGAGGTTTAACCTTGTAACCCCTGATTAATTTTTTTTTCAATTAAAAAAATACATTTCACCCAAGAGCATGTTTTTCTCATTGCTTTTAGAGAGAGAGAAAACTTGATGTGAGAGGAAAACATCAATCGACTGACTCCTGTATACCTAGACTGCAGATCATATGTGCCCAGAACAGAGATTGGACCTGAAACCCAGACATTTGTCCTGACTGGGAATTGAACCCACAACCTTTTGATTATGGGACGAGACTCCAACCAATTGAGCCACATTGGCCAGGGCTGATTAATATTTCTTTACATTTACTTACTTTTTTTCTTTTTCTTTCTTTCTTCTTTTTTTTTTTTTTTTTTGCATTGTGATAGAAAGCTTTTAAAAAATATATTTTATTTAATTTTTATTGTATTTTTTCCATTACCTTTTAGACTCCTTATATCCCCTTTTCTTCCCCCATCAATCACCTCACTGTTGTCCATGCCCATGAGTCCTTTTTCCTTTTTGCTTTTACTTTAAATCCAACTTTATCCTTGAAATTCACTCCTTTCAATTCGAATGAGAATATGTAGTTTAAAAGTTTCTGAGAAAGCATATACTTGAGACTCATATACGCTGCTACATTTGAATTTGACTTAAATTTTATCCTTCTCACAAACCATAAAATTATTATCTCTTTCTTCGGTGACATGTCTCTGAGTTCTGTTGCACTTTAGTTACTGTTGTAGCATGTTAACAGACCTATATTTAATTTTTTCCCAAAGATATTTATTAAGAACCCATTGAACAAGTACATGATAAAATGCTAGAAGGATGTTTCTGCACTGTAATCAAATAAAATAATTTTACCATTACAGTATAATAACACATGGAGAAAACTGGGCTTGGGTACAAAAGCAAAGGAATCAGGTAGGCTTTTATCATATATTAAAGTTTCGTGCACTGAAAAGGTATTTAATCTACTTGCCAATCTTATCTATAGCTTATGGGTTGGCAAAAAAGTGCCACTTAGAATTTTTATAAAGCATTTGTCTGTAATACCAGCAGCAAAATGAAATAACCACCACCATAATAATAAATTCACAGTTGTTGAGGGGTGTCTTACATTACCTTAGTCTTAGCTTTTTTATGTGTTCTGAGGAGACTGGAGAACATAGAATCGCCAAGCCTTCCTGCCAATACAGTCCTTGATTACTTTACCCAGCAAACATAGGTTTCCTCCTTTTCTAAGGGCCTGTAACAATAAAAATTGTAGCAGCATAGTTTAGCATTTTTATATATGTTATTTTTACTCTTTATTTTTGGCATCAATTATAAATCCCAAATGATATTTTAACTCAAGACATAAACCCAGATATATAGATACAGATATCTATCTATATTCATATTTCTATATATAACTATACTTACATGTATTTTAAATAATACATTCTACAAAAATTATTGACAATTACCAAATGCATAAGTACTCAAGCAATCTCTTCATGTGTCTTCATGTTTACTGTCATATGAGTACCATCTGTTCTTTCAAAGGAGAAAATATTTATCATTTTCTATCACATCACATTTTCATTGCTCTCCCACAGTATTTCTATATGTTGTAATAATTATTACTTGGAAAATAATTTATGTATACAAACCTATAATTTCCATGAAATGACAACTGGGCAAGTCACTGTTCCAAGATTAGAGAGAAGAGACAGGTTTTCATAATGTGTAATTACTACTTTACTGGATTAAAGTCTTGATAAATTATTCCTGTCAGTGAATGGTATAAATACAGAATCCATTTAGTCAATTTTTTAATCAATTTTATCATTATGGTATTCTCATTTTGAAAAAACACCATAGCATCCTAACAGATAGATCAATTGATGCAAGCTTTCTAAATTCTGACATCTGATTAAGTTCCATTTGAAATGTTCTCTTCTCATAACTCATATTAGACAACTCTAAACTTATATAAACTACAATAACTACATTAATTTTTGATATCCTTGTGAATTTGAAAATAAAATATAGCTTAGATGTGTTAATGCTTTAAAAATATTTTTCTTTTTGCAAACTCCTAAATTTACTTCCTACTTATTTCTTTAGGTTTTTTCTCTTCTTTGCCCATTAACGTTTTCTCGTTCTATAGATTAACAACATTCTCAAACTATTCTAACCATAAGGCATTAAAAAATTATTACTCAGTCATTTGTCTTTTACTTGTTATTCAGAAAAATGTTAAAGCTGTTTAAAACAACAATTATTTGAGTTATCATTTAACTTTCTGCTAAATTTGAGCAATAAACTGAAAAAAAGCTGTAGAAATAAAAGAGACCAAACACAAGATCCCTTTTTATTATAAAGTTTTATTACAAAATCGTAAGCATGTAATTCTGTAACATAATAGTATCATATGCAAACACATCATATGACATTTTAGGTGAAGTGTTCAAATTAAAACTATAAATTATTATAACCATATTATTACCCTATCAACCACACTCAAGCAGGCATCACTTCTGCTGGACCAGGTACATAATTTCTGATAAAACCTAATTCAACATGCCGTGTAATTGTTAATTGGGTTTCCCTGGATGCACAGATAGTTATGCTATCAGTACTTTTTCCTCCTTTTGTAATATATTATCTTTCTTGAATGACCTGCCTGAGAGAATACGATGTTCAAGCCAAGGAAGAAGTCTAGAGATTAAGGTTGGCTGAAATAGTGAATCATTTCAATAGCATTGAGAGGGACTGAGTGCCTCTGGAAGCGACTTGCTAATGACTACTTAGAGAAAAATGCCGTGAGTTGGTGTTTTCCTCACAAAGTTTGAAAGAAGTAAATCCTGGAGGCATTACTTTTTCAATGGTTGGTACTAAAAAAGATTCGCTTCAGATAGACCACCAAGTAGGAAAATAGTTATTATTCTTTTACTCAGCACACAAGTGGAAAAGAAGATTTTAAAGGATGTCATTCTACCTTGAAGTGTGAACCTAAGGGTAAAAACACAACTGAGACTAAATGCCTTTATATGAGCAAATCCAATAGAAAATTTTGTCTCGATTTTATTACTATATTATGCTATATCTGACACAACTGATAAAGCCCACCAGGTACTAACTTGCAAGACCTTGCAATATTAAGCTAACATGTACTGAACATGTAATGACTGTCAAGGAGTTCATTGTATGTGACAACAACCCTGGGATAGATATTGTTCCTGTTTTATAGATGAAAAAGCCACAGCACAAGGTGAATACGTGATATAAATGAAAGCAACCTAGCATTTGCTTCTTGGTGAATTAACTGTCCATTTGCTCTGTGAAGACAGGCACAGCTAAACTGGCTGGTAAAGTGAGCAGAACTGCCTGTCACTGTCCATTAGGGCAGAGCAAATTGGCTGTCTCATCTCTAGGTACGGCTTTGTAAATGGTGCCTTCGTCAGGTGAACCAAATGCTAACATATCCTTAGTGAAATTCAATGACTCCAGAAATATTCCACAGTTGTCCATGAAGTAAAGAATTATGAAGAAATATGTCAAGGATAAACTTCTTAAAATTGGAGTGGGGGGTAAAAACTTGAATTGTAGTTATAAACATCATTCATGTTGGAAATTTAGTAGTTAACAAGACATTCTTCACACATTTTTATAATTTTATGTGACACCAGAATAGTAATCAGGAGACAAATGGTATAATTTAATATCATTCAGAAGTGTCTTGATAATTAACTAATAACAGATTTTTACAGTCCATTGAGAATGGCTTACTAGATTTATTTCACAAAGTCTGCTCTGGGTAACTTACTTAACAGTTCTAATCAGTCTGGATGGTGTTGGATTAATCTGCATTCTTAGAAGCAAAAGGGAAAAAAAAAACAGTAGCAAATATCAGCTAAAGCTTCAACCCAAGCATTTTCAAAAGATGTCAAATTAAACAGTCCTTGTAACCATATGGAGCCATTCTGAATGGTGTTCTGGTTTGTGAAAATCTCTCCCCGAGGAAAAACACTTGAACTATATAAGATTCAAGTAAAAGAAAGAATAAGTAAGAATTAAAGTATTACTATAAAATAACAAAATAAAGAAGCCTTTATATTTTATTTATTCCCATTACCCTCTCCTTTCTCTGTGCTCTATAAATAATTTTTTAAAAAGATTATCAGTAATTATCGGGAGGAATTATATCTTTGATATTTTCACAATTGCTCCCTCCTTCTTTATATAAGTTTAAAGCATCTCAAACTTTCATTGCCTCTTGACAATGTTTAAGATTGCTTTTGATGGATCATTTATTATGCTAGGTGGTACTAGATTAAGCTGTCACAAAGTTGGAAGGTAACACTGGGGAGGTTGCAAAGGAAACGTCTCTAGCATTTATTGAGGGTCAACCACCAAGAATTGTGCTAAGTGCCAGAGAAGCACAAATAAGCCAGACATTATTCCAGCTCTTAAAGTTCTCCAAAAAAGTTCAGGAAAAAAAAAATCTGTCCTGCTCGTAAGAGATGCACCTGACTCCACTTATCCACAAGTTCTTTACTGAATAGTATGGAAGGGGTTGTGGCCCATGTCACCTGATAGAGCCAGGAAAAGTTTCACAGGTGAGGGGGCAATAAGAAAATCTTGCTTTGAGCATAAACTGGGATTTTCCAGGGTAACAATGTTGTGAAAAGACAGAGCATGATGGTTATCATAATTAACCTGTTACTGCTAAACCACAAGCTGGGTATGACCACTGGCGCCGGCTCTGAATTGCTTCACTTCTCTGCACCCATGTGTTCTTATACACTGCACTTTGTGTCCACTATCGCCCACCCTTTCTACCTTTCTTTTAGTCTCCTTCACACACCATGTTCTCCCATATCTCTAAACTTTTGTTCACCCTGCTTTCTTGGACTAGAAGGCTCTCTACGAGGGGTCTATCAAGGTTCAGTTTAACAGCAAGCAATTTTATGATGTTTTTCCTGTTCCTGGTCCCTCCAGCTTAGGATGGAAAATGGTTCATTTTCTGTTCTAACTAAACCTTACCTTTACTTATTCATTCACTTATTTATGCAATTAATCATGTACTCACGCACTCATTCATTCAAGATATATAATTTCAACCCTTTATTATGTTCCAGTCACCGTGCTAATCACTGGAGATCAATTAATGGAAACAAGAGAGGAACATTTTGATATTAGACTGAACCAGGAATTTTAATAGCCAAGAGTAAATTTTAATTTCCTAATTATTTTTAAGTATACAAGTAAACAAATGTAAAAGGTGCTAGGAAAGAAACTCAGAGATGAGATGAAGAGTTCCAGTAAGAAGAGATTCTTTTTAGGAAGCATGGTCAGGAACCTTTTTCGGAGCCAGATCTTTGGAAGTGACATCTGAGCTGGTATCTTAAGGATATAAAGGAGTAAAAGGAATGTTCACCATTGTCACTAAGTCTTCTCTCATGGAGACTTGGGAACCAAAGAGAAAATGTAGGAGCCCACATTCACTAGATGTTGCTTCTTCCTGAACTGCCACCAGGGTGCTCTCTCTGTCACTGCTCCCACCATTTTCAGTGACTACTGATGTTAATGTCACTGCCATGTCCTTATTTGCACCCTGACAAATGAAAAAGCAGTGATAAAAAAAAGTGCATTTTCATAATTTTGGTAATAATTTGATAGAAACCATCTCATGGGAATTCTTAAAAATTTCAACCACTAGGTATATGAAACTAACCTGTCATCTTCCTTCCTTCATAATAAAATGAATGAACAATTTTTTGTGTCTTATTCCTGTCTTATAAAGGCAGAACTACTCATTCTCTAGCCCTAATCCCATCCTAGCTCAAACCCTACCTCCCGTCATCTTTGTTCTGATTAATCGGCCATTCATGTTCTGAATTTCTGGCATCAGATGAGACCTTTTCTAATCTCCCATCTTCAAATGTATCCTTTAAAAATTACAACACCTCCAGATACCAAGAAGTTGTCCAACTATTTTCTTACACCCTTCAATCTTAAACTAAATTAAAACTCGCTTCTGTTTCCATGTTCCATTGAAACTAATCTTCTATGGATCTAAATCAGTTAAGCATTGTTTCACGTCCTGGCATTTCCACCAACCGCAGCCTCCTTGTCATACAATGCTCTGTTGTCAGCTCACTTTCACAGCACAGTTTTCATCATGGTTTCCAAAGTCAGGCTTCACAACAACTTCCCTGAGAGGAGAATAAAGTCAGAGCAGAGATCTGGGAGCCACACCAATCAACCTGGGATGAAAAAATAAAGAAGGAAGAGGGTCCTGAGGATCCTTGGGAGATTTCCATTCCATTACATCATGTAGGTATAAATAAATAATAACCAAAGTTTGAAGGTGTGGTAAGGTAGTTGATAAATTTTGGAACTCCCCTGAGTGGAGAAAAAAATCAGTATAGCATAAAGAAAAAAAAGGTAATGTTTTACTGTTATGGAAAAATGAAACGACCAGACACTGAGGGGTGAGGAGCACGATCTTTACTTACGTGCACGGGCCCAGAGGAGACAAACTCCAAATTCTGAGCCCAGAACAATAGCCCCGCATTCCTTTTATGCTGGGCTAAGTGGGGGAGGGCATTGGGAGGCGTAGTATAGATTTGGCGCGAAAAGGGTTTACAGAGGTGAGAGAGAAGCATTTACATCATAAGTCAGGGCAATTGGTGTGAAAAGGGCTTACAGAGGTGGGAGAGAAGCATTTACATTATAAGTCAGGGCAATTAGCATTTCATCTTTGGTATCAGCCTTGATTCCCTCTGCACTTTATTAATAGCATCATAGCAGGAAATTGTTTGCTGAAAGAAAACATTCATTTAGACATTGTCTTTGAGTTACATTAACATTGTTTAAACTCTTAAAATTTTTTCTTCCCAGTATTCTTTTTTCTTTTTTACCAAGAGAAAACTATAAACTTAATTGCCATTTACCTCCAGTTTATCTTTTTTTTCTATTCAGGTTTCTTTTTTTTTCTTTTATGGTATTCTGGTAACTTTTTTATTTGTGAGGGTTTTGTTTGTTTGTTTGTTTAACATTTCCAAAATTCTCAAGAAGATTATGGTTTAAGTTGTTTATTTGGCAGCATTATTTATTTTAGAAATCAAGTTAAAAGAATTAGAAGGATCAAGACTGAACATTTTTTAAGCAATATTTTTATTTTCCTAAGTGGAAATTCATTTGGCTATTTATCAAAATACAGTTTTATATAAAAAATATACTTGGAAACATAGAAAATGTGCAGTAATAAAATGGCCCATCATTTTGGAATCAAACCAATAACATAGCATTTCTGGAAATTACAAATACTTCAATTTCTATTGTCAAGATTTCTGTCACAAAACAAGATTTGTGGAAATTCAGAAAATTCAGGAATTCTAGGACCTGAAAAATCTATATTGTATGACATTATTATGTTTGGCTAGGGAAGACAAATGCCTTCAGAGTCAAACTACTCAAGAGAGAGAAAAAAAGGAACTATAAATTCAGAATAAAAGCAAAGGTCAATGACAATAAGTATGATATTATAATGATATATTATTAAATGAAAGTTTTTCAAGGCTTCTTCCTAAATTCCTAAGTTTTAGACATGAAAGAAAAATTCCAGGAAAAACTACTGTTGTCTCGTTGAATCATAAATAGCTTTGTATTTTCTTTCCCCTGATGTTTTTCAACATATTTTCTAGTAATTGCCTTTTATACTTCTTTATTCAAAACATAAAATTTATAAAAATGGCTACAAATACATCGTCTTTTTTTGAGTTCAGGATTTTGTACCTAAAGCAACAAAGTGAGAATATGGTTTGAACTAGACTCTGCGTTGGTTTGGTACCTGTCTTTTGAAAGAAAGGGACAAAGAACACTCTGAAGTCAAAGAAAACCCATCTTGACACATTTTTTATGAAATGCGAGATAAGAGTAAATAAGTAAAGAATGGGCCAAAGAGTATTGAATAATTGGGCTTTCGGTCAAATACCAGGCTTCAAATCCTATCACCCTTAGATGTTGGTGTTATGCTACTTACTATTCTGAACTGGTTTATTTATTAGTAAAGAGAATAAATGCTAACCGAATATTGTGACAAATAAAATAACTAAAATATTTTAACCTATATTTTTAATTCAATTGTAGATCACTAAGAATAAAAATCAGGTAGCTCTTTTACTATATTAAAATGGGAAGAATGAGTACTCTCAGGAAAGTTTCAAGCAGAATGCACTCTGGCAGCTTAGGGCACAGCTATCGGAGACAAACAACTGGCATTACCACATATTGCCTAAGTTCAGACAGATATTAAACCACCTAACCTTCAATTTCCTTATCTGTGAAATAAAAATAATAATAGCTCCTGAATCATAATGATTTATAGATTAAAGCTGACCTCCACATGCAGAACACCCTGCTAGGTGCTAAACATAGATGACACCTGCCATCAGGGATCCTATGGTCCAGCATGGAAACAGCATCTCCATTCATAAGTCAGGGGTTTGTAAGAGACATTGGGGAGAGCTAAGTAGAAAACAGGGCCAATGTAAGGCATGTAGGATGACCATTTACACTGTACCCACATGGGGCATCTGCTGATAGGACAGAACAACCACAATGGAGCTACTGTGCAGGGGTACGAACCGCTGGAGCCACAGTCTCACCTTTATTGCCTCTCTAATCAAAATGCCTCAACCTGGAGGGCTTAGGACCAGTTCTAACTCCTGGATTTCTTTTGTTTTCCCCCCACGCAAGAGTTTATACATTAGTTAGTTTCATTTAAGCATTCTGATTTGGTGCTTCTGTTTAAAAATAGAAGATCTGGTACCTCTGGACAATTTCCTCAGGGTAACCACCATCAGAAGTTGTGTGACTATGAAGCCTTTAGAAGGTGCTTTGTGGTCTTTTGGACCATGTCCCCACAATTCCTCACTCTGTCACAGGGACAGAGCCTGTTGGGGGCTGTGGGTTGTGGGGTGTCTCAGAGAAACTGAAGGGGAATTGAGGGTAGTGGGTGGAAGCTTGCTGCTGCCCTAATCTCAAGTCTCAACAAAGTACCACTCCAGCCACACCTGACATCCTATGAGAAACTCCAGAAGCACATTGAAATCTATTTGGACATGAAGGGATAAGTTTTGCAAGGCCTTTAATTTTCTAGGTCCTCAGGAAGGTATTCATTTTGTTTTAAGTTTTTAGTTTGTTTCTTTGTTTGTCAAACCTAATCTCGCTTATGAAGACTTCATTAATTTTCACTTTGTAAAATTATCTGAGTAAAACTATTTCAGACTCTTGCAGTTGGTTAATTAATTATCCTACAACACTATCGTTTCTAATGCTTTTGACATGGGCCACGCTTACCAGCTACTGAAATAGCCTCCTGCTTCTGCCCATGCATCTCGCCCTCAGTCTGTCCTATACACTAGCCCAGACTAACCAGCACGGGTCACGTGAGCCCGAAGCCACTTGCTTCCTGCATTTGGACACAGCAGAAGAGAGTTTAATATGAACTTGCATGGATCTTTGTTTCTGAGCCATTTAAGTCAGGATGTTATAAGTCGTTTTAAAATATGACTTCTAAAATAATTATCCATCATTAAAAATGTAAGTTTGCTTATAGGTGAGATCATATGGTATTTGTCTTTCACTGCTATAAAGAACACATGGACAGAGCCAAAGGGGATAGGTTCGAGGGTGGGGGGAGGGGATGGGGGCAGGGGCAGGGAGAGTGGTGAGGGGAAAATGGAGACAACTGTACTTAACAACTATATATGCATGTGTGTGTATACACACACACACACACACACACACACACACACATATGTTCAAAGGTCACATTTTATGTGTCGTATTGCTTAATTTTTTTAATGTCAATCCCTGCTTAGTTCAGAGCAACGGTATTCAAACCTGTTTGCATAATCTTATCACCTGAAGGACTTTATAAAAATATAAGGCATGAGTCTTATCCTAGACTAAGTAGGTCTTTCAGAGATTGAGGTCTTAAAATCATTACCTTTCTAAAGTTATACCAAGGTAATTCTAATGTAAAGTGAGGGCAGAAAACCGCTGGTTTAATACATTATTCTGTTATCCTATTTGATAAAATTATGTAATTTACTTTCACATACACTGTAGTAATAACACAGTAAATTCAGGTTTGTGCCATAGAGAAGGAAGGGGCAGGGGTGTGAGATGACCAAGGAGCACAGAAAGTTAAAAGTAACCATTGCTTTTTACCTCCCAAATTTTTTTAAGAAAAGCTTTGTCCTTTGTTCCTACCCTTAGCCACTCCCTAGTTATGACCAGGAGGAGGCATGACTGATCTCTGTGAGATTTGGAAATGATTTGCTGTGTATAAGAAGCGTAAGCTCTTTGGGGTTCTTACTTTGAGAGATGCTTATCCACAAATTGGGCACTTTCTTCTCTCATTCCTGGGTCAATAGGACAAGAACATGTCACTCAAGGCCCAAGAGAGGTTTAGACCTAGCTGTCAAACAAGTCCTAGGGCCTCTGCAATGGGTTCAAGTCAGAGTGTGAGGCAGAAATCTTGCAGCTGTGTGGAGAGTGGTCGTTAGTGCCCCCTCTCCTTTCAGTGCGGCCTGAAGACATGACTTTGGGGTGGAGATTACAATGAAATAATCTTAGATTATTCTTTATCTTATTGCTAATATTTTTTTCTCTAACTGGTTCCTATATAGACTTCGGCATTGATAAAGAAAGGCTTCTGTTACCTTTTGAAATCCCAATAAAAATGTTCCCTTAGATAGAGAAAAAAGAATCAGAAAAAAGGAAGAAAGGGAGGGAGGCAGGAGGGGGGAAGGGAGGAAGGAAGGAGAGGGAGAAAGGTAAAAGAGAGAGGGAGGGAAAATGAAGGTAAGGAGCACAGGAAGGCAAGAGAATAACACCTCTGGCTGCGGACTCCACGCCTTTGTTGCTCCCCTCCTCTGTAAGATTCAAAAATCTTTAGTGAACTGAGTGGTAAATCTGAAACATGTGGCTTAAATTATCACTAAAACCTTCAATCAACTTGAATATATGGATGGGAGGGTCTATCACAATGCCATTATTACTTTTCCCCTAGAATTTAAACATACTGAATTTCTAAGAATCAGGTGAATTCCTCATTTATAAATGGGTTCTCTTTCCTGAAATAAGTTCCTATGTAAAAACTTACTTACTATTATGTCTTTTATCAAAAGACTTTGAAGTTTTTAACCAGGGCCTAGGTTAAAATTTAGAAAAATAAACCTCTTTTCTGAATCTATAAGTCCAAGCGTAATTAGTGCCAAAGTAAATGGATTTCTTCCTGGTTGATTAAACATACATATCATTTAAAAATTTTATAATTGCAAACAAAACTAACACTGTAATAGTGTATATGAAGAACTGACGTGCAAGCTTGCACACACATGTACCCCCTGGGTGGCTAAATCAACAATAATAAAATATTCTTCTAGTAACAAGATGTGTTTGGATCTATTTCTCGAACTAACAAGGATAATCTACCATTTGCTCTTTATTTTAAATCTGACATTGACTTCATAGATGACCGTGGGAAAAGTATATGACCTCCTTTCACCTTAGTTTTTCTTATATTTAAAATAAGGCTTATGAACATTACTGATACCACAGAGGCATTTCCATTGTGTTCAAGAAGAACTTAATTATTAATGAAAATGTCCTTTGCACTGAATTTTCACTTGTGGCTCCAATAAAATGTAGCAATGACTCACTACATTTTCTATCGAAAGTAATTTAAAATTATACTAAGTGAAAATGAAAGAATTCATTATTATTCCATACACTTATAAATATACTTTACTTTTAAATAGAGAATTAAGCACATTTTTGGTTGTGAAATACATTTCCCTAGATTCTCCACCTTCCATTGGGATGCACTATACTTAAGTCTGCTTGACATTTTTACCAGTCAGCATGCTGTTTGACATAATGGATTAAATCACAGATGAAATTTGTTGTGCAATTTGAGACTCTCTTGCTTTGTACCAGTTCTTTAAAATTAGTCATATCCTTCAAAATTTCCTGTGAAATAGACAAATACAAATATTAATGCAGAGCATGATTAGATTTATAGATAAAATTTATAAGAAAATTATCACCTACTCAAGATATTTAAAGCTACTCAGTGGTAGACTATTACTGGTTTTTCTCAATTATGTACTGTTGTACGAGGGTTGAAAACAGTAGTTCTTATATAATAGTACAAAATCATTGGCATGAACAGAATATTTCCATTACAACACATTTAAAAAGGAAAAAATAAAACAAACAAAAATGACAATAGCTAATTAGTGTAGTCAGTTATACTATCAAGTACTGATGTAATTGTGTAAAATCCAATATGTTGCACAATAAATTCATGATGATTCAGCCAATCATTCAGTTAATCATGGATTTATCCCTTAAGCTGACCTTAATCTATCTCTTAGTTTCATTTAGAATGTACCTCTACAACCCCTAAGTCTGGGACTTCAAATATACGTATCAAATCTCTTAAACATCCCAGTGCTGCCATTTTCACTTATTCAGTAAAGGAGTCTGCCCTGTGATTTTCTTATTATCCATTTCTGGAGTAATTCTCATAGGTGTTCCTTCCACTCAAAGCAATAAAACATCAGTCTACCATCCGCAGGTTGGGATTCCCAAAATTGGCTCAATCCTCCAGTTACAAGGTTGTCCTCACTCAGCTGTACTCCGGGATTGTTTAGCAGTGCTTCCATTATCATCTCAAAACTTCAAAAAAATGCTAACTTCTTTTTCCAGAAGAGTATCTACCTGCTCTTGAGTATTCACCTAGTCATTCTGTAACCCCCTCACCACTTCGCTGCTTTTTCCCCAATTGAAGGTCTATGCATGACCAACCTGATCATAAAGTAATGAAATGCATACCCAAATCCTTGACTATTCCATAATTTTTTATTTATCCTGAAAGGAAATTAGAGAATGAAATAATACTGTAGTGAACCTTAAACAACCCAAACATGTTTTATTATTTTTCCATTAACTGTTTGTGCTTATAAACATTAGAATATTGTTAAACATAATTTTTCTATAAAACACTCATTTTTAGATATTTACATTGGTTTAATAGAACTAAACACGGTAGAGGACTCTGTTATTAAGACATTTGAAAGTGAAATAACTTTCTATACAATGTGGCCTTAACATTGGAAATATGAATAAAAAGAATAATTTATTTTATGATAAGAGATACAGAGCACTTTTACATAATTGCATATTCAGTTCAATTGTGAAAATAAGGTCACAATTTACCATTGGCTTCAAATGGAAAAAGAGACTGGATGACTTCAAATACAGTTTAATTTTTTGCAAGAGCTGTAAAAGTGTCCAAGGTCTTTAAGCCTAGATGCATGGCCAAATTCTCCATTATTAGTTAACATTATAATAGCTTTCTTCGTCTTTCTATTTATAACTCTTCACTTCCTGGCTCGAATAGCTATTCTGAAATATAAGCTAAACAAAATTGTGACTTCTCATAAAACATTATTTACATGAAACCTTCTCTGACTTATGTGAGGATACTTACCATCTCCTTTACATTAATTTTGGAGCAACATGTTCATTTATAGAAAAGGACAGTAACAAATGAAAACTGATAACTTAGGAAAATATATCATAAATAATCAGAATATAAATAAATGAAAAGACGGGATAGTGAAACACTTCTGCAATGTAAAATATCATCTTATAAAAAAGAAAAAGGGTGACTTATGGCTTTGGAAACTTCCCCTTTATAAGCAAGTTCGTAAAATCAGAAATATCTATTGGAAAATCTGCTTTCATTTAGTGAGTGAAAGGAGTATTAAGAGGGCTTCAAATTGCATAAAAAAAGTTCTAAGAAGCTTGAAGACACATGGGCAACAGAAGAGACAGGCAACTTACTGAATCTAGACAAATAACACCAAATTCTTAACTCCCATTGGAAAAGTGATAGTGTGCACAAAACTTTTTTAATCATCTTTTTATAAATCTTGAAAATTTTACTCAAAATTAGTTCTAAAATATGTTATGATCGCTCTTTTATATTCAGGTTTACCTATGAACAGGCTGACTTGCAGTGTATAAGCCTTAAGGGTCAGTTTTTACTCATTACTGAATAATATTAGATATAAAAAGAGAATTTGCTATTTTTTTAAAAGCATTGGTCAGCTGCACAGACATATAGCCTAGCTATTTGAAATTACATGACAAAGGATGAATCAAAGCATGAAAACTAGTTTAAATGAGAAAAGATGGAGTTTATGACAACCAATTCAGAGAAAAATAGATAAAAATTATTCAAAGTGACTTTAGACATAGTGATTCTCCTCGCATGTTGCCTCGTTCTCCTACTAGGAGTTCTCTCAGGATCTGCTCCTGAGCCTCTGGGCCTGAACCACCCTCAGAACAAGGATGGGGACTTTCCGCCCTCGAAAGTCAGGTTACCGAGCACTTACTCTGCCTGTCACAGGAGCCTGCACTTAGTCTGCATGGTTTCATTGCTAGTGAATGGAAGATACTATCACTGGTAATGTTTTAATTGGTTTTACTTAATTTTACAAAAGCATGATGGGAGCTTGGTATATAATAATAAGTCCAGTAACAATTCTACAAAAATGCCAGAATTTCTTAAAAGCAACTAATATCCTATTCTTTCTTCTTTGGCATGAAACATGCACTAATTGCCACATGTTGGCCAAAATCAGTCTCTACAAGAAGAGACAATGCAATACAGTCAATAAGAAAACTAGTTGTGAACAATAGGTAAAAAAAAAGAGGTTTTTCTGGTTAATATAGTACCTTTCATAAAAAAAAGCCCTTCAGCGCTGGGTTATTTATATTATTGTGTTGCACAGTAACACATTACCTCTGAGACCTGGTCCTGACCTGTCATAAGAAGGAAGGAACTTTCCAGTAGTTACATCAACATTTTGAGAAGATACAAACTTTCAGGTTACAATGGTCCACTGCTTGTGTAACCTCGTAGAGCGCAGGGCAGAAACCCTGACTGAGAAGAATTCCCGAGCTGGGGACTGTAAGCAACCTCAAAGATGCCCTGAGCTTTCCAGCCTAGCCTGTTGACCCTTTCTCTACAAAGCCAGCCCAGGGCGCACAAGCATCTTCTGTGGCCGTAAGCCCTTCCAGCTCCACACATCACTCTTAATGAGTATCTGTGATTAGGAGGTGTGATGCAGATAAACATGAGATAGACCATTTTTTTCAGGCCTTGACTTTCTGTAGTTCTCGTTCATCTCATCCAGGGATCAGTGGGCACTTGTGTTACTGGCTGCTGAACACACAAAGGAATATTACTAAACGCTTGTGGCCCCAAAGCCTCAAATGTTTGTAGTCACATACCTCAACATGTGTCATTTATTGTCAGGACAGATCTTGTTCCTCCAAAGGGAAAGAGCAACTCTGTGTTTATCAAAAGGTATTTTCCACACAGAATGAGGGACTTTGAAGAGATTTCAAACCAACCAAAAGGATTTCCCCTCTATTAATGGGACTGTATACAATATTCAATGAGGTAATTTGAAAGATCTCACAGCCAATAGGGAACAAGCTACGGGCATTAACACTTCTATACATAAAGTTCACCATTGGCACAACCTATGGCCCCATTTGGAATCTTCCACACAGTCTGCCTCTTCCAAAACGGCACTCACTGCCCTGCTCACTACCGGTAAGCTAGGCCCGTACCTTCTTCTTCAGCACAATTTAAGGGAAAATAATTTATTTGGGTTCTGATAACATTTTCATAACAGAACAATATCAAAATATGTCCATTTAAAATAAATGGTTATGAATGTCCCTGATGATATAAAGGAATCCAGAGGACTTTGTAAACCACCGAGATTCCCCAGAGTAGGTTTCAAAGGGTCGTGCCGGCCTATTCTAGACAGAGAAAAGGACTGCCACATGAGCTCGGTTTCTCCAGGAAGCCTCCGGGGCCCTGCGGTACCGAAATTCTAACATGCTAGTGCCAGTAGAACTCTGAATAAAATTGTGACTTCAAATTTATTGGTAAAATTTGTATCAAAGTTTGGTTTTCTCAGCCCTGCCATCAGCCAATCTTCCTTCCCTGTAACAGACACCCAGGCCAGAAAATCATCAGCCCTGGCTACTCCGGAGGTTGAACCTAGAGGAAGCAGGTGCTGAGATGCCTTCAAGGTGGCGGCCAAACCTCAGAAGGCAGGGATGTGGGAGAAGACGCTGACCAGGCATGAAGAAGCTTTGACCCAAGGCACCGTGATCATAGGGGACATAGAGAGGTTGTACCTGACAGGATGATGTCCTCAAAATGAATCCTGGAAGACAACAGCTCTGTGTCAGCGTAGTATTTCTGAAATTATCTCTATTTTACAAGTTAAGAAACTGAGGACATAAGAGTTTAAGTAAGTTGTCTGAGATCAGAATCTTGTTAGGTAAAGAACCAAAACTTGAACTAGACCAAGAGACTCTAAACCACCAGGTTATTATTCTGTTAGTGCAACATACTAACTCATACTGCCTTTTATCATTGTTACGACCACTTCCAATTTACCAAGTGCTCTATGTGCCATCTGTGAGTTAGCTATTATTTCAGAAGAGCAATAAGATTCAGAAGATGAGGTGATTTGTTAAAGGTTGTCTAACTGGCATGCACTGCTATTTGACCACAGCTCAGAGCTCCTTCATCAGAGCTTCATGGCTCAGGAACGTATGACTTAACACCTAGACCACTGTTCAAATCCACTGTCATGACTGGCAAAAGTGCTCAGCCTGTGATATCACTGAATTTAATATTGCTAAGCCCCTAGCACACCACTCACTGCCAGTTTTCTTAATAATAGTAAGGTAAAGAATACTTCACTAATAGAATCATAAAATGAATTGACATGAAAGAATCTTTATGCGTACTAACTATTTTTTCTAAACAAGGATAACACTACTTGTTGAAAGGATATAAAATCTTAAAAGAGCTCATTTTTGTTTTTAGAAATTTTTGTTATGTTCTATCTTTCTATGCTTCAATGAATTATTCTACTTATACAGTATCCCCTCCACAAAAAGCACAATTACTCCTCTTTTGTGTGTTATCATTGATTTTGAAATACAGAGAGTACTTATATTAACACTCACTGCATGATACAAAATTTAAAATGATAGGCAGAAAATATTAAGTAAATATATGTTAGAAATTTTTCATTATGTACAAGACATATGTTTAACAAACTTCCAATGTTAAACAAGTTTACGTGTCAACTATGTTCATTTTTTCATTTATTCACCTATCTATCTACTTAGTAAATGTCTCTTTACTCTCTCGACAGACTTTTTCTCTTTTTGAACTTGTTCTCATGTGACTTCGTATATAGGCACCACGATGGTCCAAACTCCCCAGAATGGCTCTGCAATTTTAATGGTGGCTCATCAATTTTTAAACTCTTTTTAAATTATTTGTTGATTTTTCTTGTTTCTTTTGATCCTACTACTAAGTGTGCATCTGAAGAATTGAAGGCCCCTATCTATCCCCCATAGATTGTTAACTTCATGCATAAAAAAATAATCTATTTTCTGACACAAACTTTCCCACTACATCCACCCATCCAGTTACCTTTACAATTTTGTTGTACCTCAAGAAGGCATGGAAAGTTTATGATAACATCAGCTGAATACTTCAATATCCTCAAAGGTTGTTCAGCAACAGTATATTTCTGCATAATATAAATGGATTTTCAAAAATAGTTTTGTATTGCCCCCCTCCTTCCTCCAGTTCTCTGTACTTGTAATAAGATGTAAGTATACTACCTTCATCTGTAATTTCAAAACCCTAAAACTCTGGGGGAAAAAAAATTGCTTTTGTTAAATAGGCCACAAAGTTATTGACCACAAAATCTGATGTGATGTAAAGCTATTTATCATACCAATAGGAACATTTTCTACAGATATTATTTATTTCATGATAAAGCTCAACTTTGGGCACTTCTACAGAAGATAAATAATTTTAGTTCATACAAAAATAATTTTAATTCTCAAACCCAGGAAACCTAGACCTTGTATAAATTTTTAAGGAGTCTAGGAAAGCTCCGATATGTGTAAGTATATTTTGTTAGATTGGAGAACACTTAAAATCTCTACCCACATTGTATTCTGAGAGTTTATGCATTCTCTTAAATGTGAATTCAGGAAAAAGAAGCACAACTAACATGGCTAAATGTTATGATTGGAAGTGAAGATATACAAACAGAATTTCCACTTGATTCTTGCCTACAGTTAAACTCATGCTAACATTTTTAGTCGGCTCAATCCTTTAAAAGTACAATACCTATAAATTAGGAGAGTCTATTTCAAGGCTTCAGTTATAAAACAAAATAAAGCACTTTGTACATGCTTGGGACCAAGTCAATTACCAAAGAATAGTAATTATCATTGAATAATTTCCTAAACATCTAAAATGTTTTGTTGCTACAGTAAAAAGTGTCAATTGATGGACATTGGTGTCAATTAAACTCTAACAACAATCCTCAACTCAGATTGCGGTGAAGAAGGAAACTTTATTTAGTGCAAGCAGCTCAATTGCGCTACAACACAGCTATTAGAAGAACTCAATAGCTTACTTAGGAGACGGCATGACTGAAACAGCACTGGCGCTGCTAGGAGGCCCTGAGGTAAAGTGGCCTCTCTCCAGCTAGACAGCTCTGCTTCTGCCTGCTCTTCTCCACTCCTGTCCACTAGACAGCTTTGCTATTTCATCTTCAGTGTTCCAGCTCTCCTGTCTTTAGTGGAAAGGGGAAGCATGCCTTCCAAATCAGAAGGGAGCTGGCTTATATAAACAGAAGTCCCCACTCTTAGTCACCTTATGCAAGCGAGGAATTCAAATTCTTGCACTTTGGCCCAAAAGGCACTGTCCTGATTGGTGAGAATGGAGCCTTTTTGATTGGTCAGTAAAGATGCAAATGGGGATATAGTTGCACTGATCCCATTAGACAGGGAAAGCCTCTGTCCCAGTGGTTGAAATATAGTTCCAGAGAGTCCTTTATAAGGGCCTGCTGAGCGTGCAAGACCACAGTGCAGGCAGGCATTTCAGTGGGGAGGCAGGCAGTTCAGTGCAAATTTCTCCCTGAAGTAAGGTTTGCAAGGCAGGTCCCTGCGTAGAAAGAGCTGCTAGGCTCTGGCTTTAAATTTCTGGTTTTAAATTCCAGGAACTCTTCTTGGTAAGTATCCTTTTTCTCAGGATCCACAAAAGAAAACAAAATTGTTGGAATAGTTTCCCCTTGACTTTTCAGCAAGCGAATACACATTTGTCCATTCTCTCTATGCCATTAAAAAAAAAAGAATAAAAAAGGCACTGACGGGATGACCTTATAAAATATGCTGGTACTATCACTCTGCTTATTTGAATTCTAGGCACTCATTTTTATGTTCAAGGCCAAAACAGAAAACAGAAAGTAAGCAGTGGATTAAAGGAATTTTCAAACTTGAAAGTTGAAAACACAATTGTATATTTTCTATTATCCAGAAAAAATATTCTTTTCAAAAAAAGAAAAAGAAAAAAACATTTGAGCTCTTCAGAAGTTGAACTATTGTGTGACTATAGTTACTTTATTTTTTGTTATGATTTGCTTTTCTACCTGTGTATGATTGCCAGTTATTTTTCTTTGTAAATCCAAATGCCTCATTTGAAATTTATTCCCTTTATCGTTCAAACCTCTATAAAAATTGCTTCTACTCTGATTAAAGTAACTTTCATATTTTGGATATCACTGCAGAAGCATAACATCAATTAAAATGTCAGTATCATGTATTAGAGCTTGGAAAAAAGTCTTAGTTCTGTGTCCCAACATTTTAATTTTACAAATGAGTAAACAAAGGATCAGAGAAGGTTGTAATTCTTTTAATCTCTTTTATCTATTTGCTTAAAAAGCCCAGAGTAGATTTCTATCCTCTAACCCAGAGCCCACTGTTCTTCTCAATATTCTATAATGTCACCCTGTTACTCTGTCCCCTATGTAAAATGCTTACATTTTTAATGTAATATTTGTCTTTAATACTTTAGTTATTATTACTTTAAGTGGTATCCTAAGTCATACTCAAATCAAATGTCTTTACTCTCTATATTCTAAAGAACCTGATAAGCTATAATTCCAAATCTACAGGAAATGAATTTTCTGTGTTAAAAATTTAACTTATAAAACACTATAACGGTTAAAGTTTTCCCAGTGTTACTAAATAACAATGAGAACATGAATAAGAATCCATAGCATCAGCAACAAAAAGAGACAATAAAGTCCTATCATGACACAAAAGTACATTTAAACAGTCACAAAGGCTCTCAGTTAAAATGCAAGGTGAGTCCGGGCTTTGACTCACCACCTGTACTGCAAATATGCATTGAGAGATAAGACGGAAAAAATAAAAACTCAAACAAAATTTCCATGCATAAAAATAAAACAAACAACTCCAACAAGCCAGTCACAGAATATGAATGCTGAGCAGTGTACCAGGCTATGACTTCAGAGACAACAGAGCCAGAGGTCATTATAATATCTGATTCTGGACACAGGTCCTGCAAAAAAAACACATGGAGTCAACTCATAAGAGATGGGTAGGCAAAACAATGAGTCAGAGAGAAAATGAATGAATAAATTAATAAACAAATAATTGTAGTGAGCTAGTCAACAGAAATTATAAATCATATGGAGCAAAATAAGGCTAAGAAAGATATCCAATCTATATATAACATATTTATTTCAGATGTAATTAATTTATGAAGAAGCAAAGTATTTCTCATATATACTTGTGAAATGCATGAAAAATAGTGAAAACCAAAAACAAATTTGGTAACAAAACCAGCAGAAATATAATAACAGTTGGTATGAAAAAAACTAAAGATCTTGGAAATAAAAATGTATTTAATTAATAAAATGTCACCAGTATTGCCACGGTCTCTTGGAAAATTGCTGATGTGGAAGATGCCAAAAGATTCACCATGGAATAAGTAAATAGTTTTTTTTAATCTTTATTGTATTTTTTCCATTGCCCTTTAGTCCCCTTAAACCCTCCTCCCCTCAGCAATCACCACATTGCCATTTATATAAGTATCTCTGTTATATGTCTTCAAATAGACTTTGCAGAAAGAGCCAACTGAACAAACGGCTGAGTTTTTAATTTGGGATTCCAAGCATAGAGCTAGATAAGGATAAGTTCACATGTAGATACATCATAGTAAACTATACAATGAAATGAAAAAGGAAAAAAGAATTTTGTAAATCAATAAAAATACAAATTTTCTATATGCCAAGAAATTGGATAACCTAGGCAAAAATGGATAAATTTCTAGAAACATACAATATTCCAAAACTGAATCAAGATGACTAGTGAAAATGAAGCCTTGAACAAAAAACTCCAGGCACACAAAAGCTCTGGACCAGATGGCTTCACAAGTGAATTTTATGAAACATTCAAAGAAGAACTAATTCCTGTCCTTCTCAAACTATTCCAAAAATTTCAAGAAGCGGCAAGACTCTTTTTACGAGGCCAGTATTATCCTAATTCCAAAAATAGGTAAAGATACAACAAAAAAAGAAAACTGCAGGCCAGTATCTCTGGTGAACATAGATGCTAAAGTCTTCAACAAAATATTGTCAGTCTGGACCCAGCAACACATTTAAAAGATCATACATTATGATTTAGTGGGATTCACTCCAGGGATGCAAGAATGGTACAATAGTCGCAAATCAATAAATGAAATATACCACATAAACAAAATGAATGACAAAAACCAGATGATCATATCAAAAGATGTTGGGATAAAGCATTTGATAAAATCCAGCACCTTTTTATGATTAAAAAAAAAGAAAAGCTCAGCAAAGTGGAAATAGAGGAGCACACCTCAACAAAATAAAGGCCATATACAAGAAGCCTAATGCCAACAACATCATGCTTAATGGGCGAAAAACTAAAAGCTTTCCCCTTAAGATCAGGAACATGTCAAGGGTGTCTGCTTTCAACACTCATATTCAGCATAGTACTGGAAGTTCTAGTAACAGTGATCAGAGAATAAAAATAAAAATAAAAGGCATCCACATTGGAAAGGAGGAAATAAAACTGTCATTATTCACAGATGACATGATAGTGTACATAGAAAATCCTATAGTCTCCATCAAAAAATTACTCAACCAAATAAGTGAATTTGGCAAAATAGTTTAGCTAGCTATTGAGAAAGGGAGCAAAGGGACTAGACATTGAGCGTAAAAAACTGGGAAGCAGCAGCCTGTTTGCTGCTCCAGGAAGCTAAAGATTTTCATACTCCAGGGGACCAAAGCAGCATGCTCCACCAGGGGGATTAACTCACCTCTTCCCCACGCCCTTGACTGGGTTGTTCCTCCCACTTCTCTCTCCCTGCCCCCCTAGTGTGTTCTCCCACTGCATTTGCATGTTCTCTCTCCATAGCCATGTGGCTTTAGCAGCTGCATGGCCTATTGCTGTGCAAACTCCACACTCAGGCTTTAGGAAGGAGCCTGAATACCACGGCACAGCAGTGGACTGCAGCTGGAAACACATGCTAAACCAGGGAGAGGCTGGACTGGACTGGACTGGACTGGACTTTAATACGGAACGTAAACTCTGGGGGTGGCCTTCGTCCTGGCCCTACTGAAGACAAGATTGGACCTTTTCCATGGTGAGACAGGTGGAGACGTGATATTGGGATGTCAGAGGCCAACCCCCTTAATTTTACTTCATAAACTAACCATACCACAGATCCACATCCTCCCATGTGGGTCTTCAGAAATTATTTTCCTTCAGACATGGCAAGAACTCATTTTCCAATGATAATAGTAATATTTGAAATACTTATATAAAAATGAAAATCGCATAATTTAGGTTTCACCAAGAAAGGGCAATGGAATTGAAATAGAATATATAAGAGGCTTTAATTGTATCTATACTGTATAATTTATTTAAAAACTCTGAATACGATATGCCAAAAGGAGAAGATTTGGTAGGAGTGGACAATGGATATGTGAATTTTGTTATATTATTCTCTATATGTTATTTTGTGTTTGAAAAATTTTATAGGAAAAAGCAATTACACAGCAGTCATCTAAGAGATCAGTCACTTGAACACAACGGAAACCATGCCTTACCAATATTAGAGCAGAAGAGGTCTATTGAAATGGGGTAGCTGGCACAATGCCAGCTGTTGCAGACAAAGGGATTTTTCATGGAAAAGAAGCCTTATTCTGTCCAGCATGCCACGTGCGAGGGTTAAATTTCACACTGTCTAAGAGCAGCTACTTTCAGGTTACACAGAATTCCTATTTAATAATTGTGTATATATTTTTCCAAAGCTTTAAAGTAGCTTCATTTTTAATTTTTTCATAATGCTGGATATTTTACTGATATGACATATTTTGTTTTAAAATTTCTTGCTTAGAAATTCCTCCATTCCTGCTAGACTGTAGGCTTCAAGAATGAAGAGATGATATCTGTGTTTTCACTGCGTTTACTTCAAAGACTGAGCTCCTAGAACATAGTGGGGATGTAGTAAAAAAGAAAGAAGAAGAAGAAAGGAAGAGAAGACAGGCAGGAAAAGGAAGTAGAAGCAAAGAGGGGAGAGAGAGAAAGACACACACAGAGAGAGGGAGAGAGAGAGAGAGAGAGAGAGAGAGAGAAGAAAATAAAAAGGACCAGAGTTTGCTACCCCAAAATACATCTCTTGGAATATTGATTATTTAAAGCTGGTTATTTATAAGAACCAAAAGATTCAGGAAGAATTTTGATCCTCCTCTCAACCTGCCTGAAGGAATTCAGATAGAAAAACCTGCCTCAGGAAGGCAAACTTTAGCATGTTCACATTAGCATGTATGAATTAAGTGTGGCAGAAAGAGAAGATCCAAACAAGTCTGTCTGTTGGACTCCCCTCCGTGTCCCATAGTTTCTGGGTGGCCCGGCAAGAATTTGTTTACCACATGTTTGCTCTTTCTCATTTACTTGTGAGTTGCCTACCTTCCATTTGAAATCCCAGGCCCATGCCTCCCTCTCCATTCTCTGGGTTGGCATTAGTGCCTCAGCTGTTCAACGGGTCTCATATTCTTATGCACATACATAATAAACTTGGTCTTCTTCTCTTGTTAATCCATTTTATGTAAATTTGATTACGACTTCAGCTCAAGGAACTTAGAAGGGTGGGAGAGTTGTGATGGCCAAGAAATGCCACTCTGTTCTGAGTAACCTTGCAGAAGTGAGGGGGAAGGGTTATTTTAGTATAGAAAAATTCAGGCAGGATAGCAGTTTCATAGGAAGTTTGTTACCTTTACTGTTTGGCTGAAGTATTCAGGTAGTATTCAGGTTCTCACACTGTTTTTCCTAATCATTATAATTAACACATTATTTGAGAAAAAAAGAACTTTCTAAAGGAAGTCCAAAAATAATAACTATATATAAAAGTTAGTAGGGCACTTAGGCAAGAATATTGTTTTTTTTCTTTGACAATACAAAACACAATTTTCTCGTGTATATGGTTTTGTAGTCATTGGATAAAATTGGTTGTTAAGCAAAAGAAAAATTACTTAATTAGCGTTTTAGAATTCACATGTGATCTATTAATGCCATGCACTTTCTTCTTTCTTTAATAAAATCAATGGCTTTAAGAAACTGAGTATTTAGAAACTCTGTAATGATTACCTTTTATTATACAAATTCTTCAATTGGTTATGAAGCTTCACCTGCTCTTTAATTTTCAGTAGTTAGCATTGAGGAGAAACATATAGAATATACTTCTCATCACATGAATTAACTATAGCAATGTGCTCTTTGGTTTCAAATTGCTCCCCACCCCAAGATGATGCGCTTCTAGTTGTAGCTGAATGCCACTCAACTGGATTCAAGACCAACAAGTGCCATTTAGAGAAACAGTTTCATGTTTCCAGATGCTCTGAGTCTCTTCAGGATAATTTTCATGCATATCTCTTAGCATGATAAAATGTGAAAAAGCCGCAGCCCCAGAAGGGCGCTGAAGCACTTGCAGTGATGGGGCTGTCGTTGTTTGACTACTATTGCCATGGACTGTGGAGTCCCAAAGGAATTATGTTCATTTATGACAGGATTTAACTGTAAGGCACAATATACTTGTCCTCATTCTTTTTGTTTTAATGTATTCTTTAGCATGTTTACCAATATGACATCATCCTTTAGATCTTCAGCCTTCTTTTTACTCTCTTCAACAATTTAAGAGACTAAAAGAGTACCATCTTTTAAAAAGTTACTTTAGTATTCACTATTTTTTTTAAAAGTCCTTCAGCTTTGTGGCTTTAATGATTCAGGTAACCTGTGTTCTGCCACTCATTTTCCAAAACCTTTAAATAAAATGCAATAATTGTTTCCAAAAATTTTTAAATTAATTATAAAAACTGAATTACCCATTTAAGCCAATGAGCATGTGCTTTGTATTCTATATACATCGTCTCATGTAGTATACAAAACCTGGAGGAAAAGGCACTGTTTTGTCATTTTTTAAATAAAGAAATTGAAACTAAAAATATCTGTTTAGTTTGAAAATCACAGTTAGCATTAACACTCAGGTTAACACTAGAGCTCATATTCTTCAATATATATATATGCTCTGTTGTTTTAAAAAATATTTTAAGTTAAAAAAAAACACTGTTGCAGACTGAAACATTGCTGATATATTGTTCCATTTTTATCATCACATATTAAAATTATAATTTTACTAGTTAATCATAGAATTCCATTCATTCTTTCTTTCATGTGTTTAAAATATCCTTTATTCTATAGAATGCTATATTCTAGGAACTATGAAATTTGCTGACAAAACAAATGTTAACAAGCCAATGAAGACAACGAAAGTTAAACATTAAATAATAATTATAATGTTTTACTACAGAAAATACAATTGGTCACTTTGTTTTTAATATGTTTTTAAAAAATGTATATTGGAAATGAATTATTAATTACCAGAAATATTTTTCTTCTCTAATATTATTGGCATCACAAATGTTTAACTCAGAAATTATTTATTGGCCACTCCTTCTGGAGAGGGACTGAAACCTAAAGTCACAGCCATTAATAAGCTAATATAGCCTTAACCCTCATGGAAATTACCTATCTCTTATGCATTCATTAACCCATGAGTTTATAAAACATTTGTTCAATAGCTACTGAGCAAAGACTGGAAATGACTGGGCAGTAGACTTAGCTTCCCTTGCCTTTAGGAATCTTATGTTCTGGGCATAAGATTTCAAAAAGATCATTTTTGTTAAGGTGATCTTGCAAAGTTATAAAATTGAAATTGATGACTTTGATTATAAAATTTGCTAAAGAATGAAGAAAAAGAAGTGAGAGAGCAAAGAGGAAAATCAGTGTCAGATTCCAGAGAGAGAGGAAAATAGAACATTATATAGCAAAGCATGGTATTAAACCTATAGTAGGTGGGCAATATAAGAGAGAAAAGAAGATTGCATGCAATGTTTGCTAAACTATGTTAACAGGAAAGCTTTCCTGACCATGTAACAGTTTTGCCAAAAGAAATTTAAAAAATTCAAATTCTAAAAGTAATAAAAAAGTGTATGATTTTTGCAAACATGAAAGTGAAAAAAATCTCTATGAGAGTCGTGGTGGATTTGTAATACAGCAAAATTGACTAACACTGCATAGGTCTGTTCCCTGGTTCCCACCATTGCCTGGATAGGAACTTCTCCCTGCCGTCCCAGGCAGGAGCTCTGCCTGCCTTAGAACATTTTAAAATCAACCGGAGGGCATATGAATGGGATGAATTATAGAGTATCTCATATCATTAATAAGAATATTTTATATTAATTCATTAAAAAAAGAGGATAGATGACAGTAAAATATGACAGGTGAGTAAGGCAGTGAATTCATTTCTGCAATGTGGGACATATTAGGAAAAAGAGGGAAAATTGTATCTTTAAATTATTATCCCTCTCAACCATCATTAACTTACACACAAAAATGATTGCCTGGCATGATGATATTTGTCTAAAATTTTGGTCGAATTACTACAGATCTTCCTAGGTAATTTTTAAAAATTATTTACTGATTGTACATATAAGCTGTCAAATTATTTAAGTTCAAATGTTATTTCTCATTACTGGTTAATATTTTAAAAAATTTTCCATAGATGCTGCAATGCACTTTTCTCACCCTTTCAAACAGTTAATATATTTTTTTGTTTAGCTTTAAAATAGTAATAAACAAACAGCAACAACAAAACAACAACAACAAAAAAACACACATGGATTGCCACTAAGAAGAACATATGAAGCCAGAAACAAAAGGTATATGAAAAAGATGATGTTATAATCTACAATCTGGTTGATTTGTATGTATTTTTTAGCAGTTATTTCAACATAGTCAAACACTTTATAGGCCTTCTCCTTTGCAATCTTTACAATTCTATGAGTAATTACTATCTGCATGTCCTTCATAACATGGAACAATTTGTATAAATTTCCACAATAATTGGCATCATCAGAATTTCAACTCAGGAAAATTTAACACTACAACGGAATCCCTTTTGTCCTCAAGGTCTCTGAATTTGACCTGGAAATCTATGAAGTTCCAGAAGGCCTGCTGTAGTCTAGACATTGAGGACCAGCATAATCTGTATACTACTGTCAGTAAGGATGTCTAGGATTACATTGCACAAAAGACACCCTCCCTTCATGAGAGTAACTTGTCCTGGGATTATTAAAGGCCCCAATATCCTTGAGCAACAATGTCTGTTTAGCTAAATCCTTCTACATAAAATGTAGCAATTATTATACATTTCCCCATTCAAAATATCTCAATGATACCCTGATACCTAAGAAAATATTACCCAAAGTTTATTACTCTTAAAGGTTAATAGAGATGGTTTTATCCATGCTCATATGTAGGTCCTATATCCTGAAACCAAAATTTGGTAGCTCTTATGAAGTTCTCAGGAATTCCATATTTTCAACAAGTAGGGCGTGAAATCTGATGCAAAAAAGTATGATTTCTAATCACACTTTTAGAATCACTATGTAAAGAATAAAATTCAGATTTCTTATTCAGGCATTTACAGTATTTTATAATTTATCTACAAAATATCATGTCCTGAGATTCATGATTACCAGGCAATAGGATTGCCTGATGTTTCTTCTGCATGTACTTGTCTCTATGTGGCATGCCATCAGCCTCCATTGTCATATAGCCATTCAAGACCTGAGTGAAAAAGCCACCTCTTTGCTCTCTTGATGTTCATAGCTGTATTTTATTTTACTTTCTGATTTCCTACCATGCTCATATGACCCTTTTCAGGCACTGTCTTATTTTTAGCCATTTGTGTTCAAGTTTGTCTCCCCTATTTAAGAATACAGTTTTGGAGGGCAAGAACAAATTTTATTCATTGTTTCGCTATGGAAAATTAGAGGCAGAGTGTCTTGCATATTGAAGGCTCTAACTAAACACTTTACAAATGAAGTTTCTTTTTCCTGCTTAGTGTTATTGCAGACCCATTTTCTGTCACATGTCTTCATAAATATAAAATGGCTATAATCACATGGACTCTTCTTTTATGGTAACTACTGTGGCTTTATGGAGAGTGTTGATTATGTTAAAAACAATGAATAAGAGAGAGCTACATTTAGCTGCATTCTTGAATATTGTTCAGCTAACACCAGTATAAAACACAGGTATGATAGTGTCTCTAGAAGACAATGGCACCAAAAATAACATTAGTATGCTCACCCCCTTCCTTGGCCAAACTTGACCACAGAAATGCTGTAAATCTTAAGTTAAAGGAGAGAAACTCATCTTTTTTCTCCCAGAAGAAGTCATTGCCCATGCTAAAGGGAAATAAAGCTTGATCTATCTCAATTATTTTGCTATTACCTCAGCCAGAAGAAAAGGGCAATTTTAGAGCATTGTAAGGCTCATGAAGAGAAAACAAGTCTTATTTATCAAGGTTAAGCGTAATTTTTAAAATTGCAACTGTTTTATAATGAACACATCAGGTTTTTAAGCAGAAAAGTTACATGGCACTGATTGACCTTAGGTCCCAGAACTTCTGGTAGCTACTTTTGCTAATGGTGCAGCAGCCATGAACATAGCTTTCCAATCAACACGACAGGTGAAAAAGTAATTTGGAAAGCCAACATTTAACAGTCCAGAAGCTTCCTAAGTAGAAACAAATATGTAAAGTAATACATTAATTTCTTGTTGTGAAAAATATAATTTTATTTTTTTAATTCAGCAAACAAAAACTTCCACCTAATAAAAATACATACTCTCTAGCCAAAATATCACATAATTTTTAACAAATTTATTTTAATCAAAAGTTATGGCCACTACTAGGATAATCTTTTAGTCCATGAAGGATCACAGATCACTGAAGTGTTTCACCTAAAAGGAATCAAGGATTTGAAACACAGAATTAATTTAGTTTAAAAAGGGGAAGGGCTTTTTGTCCTCAACTTTTTATTTTTAAAGTTATCAAATTTATGGAAACAATAGTTTAATAACTATCTGTTTCTCTTTACCTTAATTCACCAGTCGTTTGCATTTTTCCATGTGTGCTTTATCTCTTTCTATACATATATCCTTTTTTACTCAGAACCATTTGAAAGTACGTGGCAGGCATATTGGCTTTTCTTCAGCACAGGACTACTGAAAATAAAAGCATCCTTTTACATAAATCCAACTCTAAAAGCGTACCAATGAAATTTACAATAACTCTATAATGTTACCTAACATCCTGTCTATATTCAGATTTCCCAAATAGTCCCCAAATGTATTTTTGAATGAATTCTTTTTTTATTCCTTTTTGCTCAATTCATCCACCCCCACACCAACCCCTGACAGATGTCTGTCTGCTCTTTATCTATGAGTTTGTCATTTTTTTTGGTTATTAGTCCATTTTACTCATTAGGTTTCACATATGAGTGAGATCATATGGCATTTGTCTTTCCCTGACTGGCATATCTCACTTAGCATAATGGTCTCCAGGTACATCCATGCTGTCGCAAAGGTTAAGATTTCTTGGATACAAAGCTGTGGCACATTTATACAAAGGAATGCTACTTGGTCAAATGTCTTTTACATGTGCTTATTCTATTTTTCTATCCAATCTAGATTCACACATTTCATTTGATCATTATAACTCTCCTCTCTTTGTCTTTCTTAAATAAGCCAAGTAATTTGTCTTACAGAATTCCAAAATTCTAAATTTATCTAATTCTGACATTGTTAAAGTTTTTCTCCTTATTTCCTAAATCCTACATATTGGAAATAAGGTTTGAAAACTTTATTTGATTCAGATTACACATTATAGGAAATATTTCAAGGCTGATGCTTAGCATTTCATGTTTCATCACACCAAAATGCATATATTATTGAGTTGCTCCAATATTACTGATGTTAAGTTTGGTCCTGTAGTTAAGGAAATTGCATTATGACTGTCAGTTTTCCCCAATGTATTTCTTCTTTTCCAGTTATTAAATATACTTAATTAGGAAGTCTATGGAGTTATAGTTGGTACTTTATGAAATCCTGTTCTGCAATAAATTTTCATCCAAGAATTTTATCATCCACTGATGATTCATGCCTGATTACATTACATGGAGAGTTGGAAAATAGTTATTTTTGTAATTCTACCATTCCATTAGATATATTATCTAGCATTCTTCTGGGAGGAAGAGCTTTCTTTTTTCAACCTAAAAGGGTTATTTTTTTTAGTGTCAAATGCTAAATTTGTTTAAATTTCTCCCTCACAGAAACTTTAAAGTTTGGATGCCTTACTTCCATTAGGTGATTAAATATGTATCCAAGTAGAGAAATGGGTGAATGGAGGGTTAAATGACCTTGGTTAACACTCTACACTTTTAGATGTAACATGAGTCTGAAAATATTTGCCCTTCAGTAAACTATTAAATTTAACTGAATTGATATGTAATAACTAAATTAGATATTGATGATGTTGTGTGATGTCAAGCTTTTGCGCTACAGCCAGTCAAATAATATTCCTTGAGTTTTAAGATTTTTGTAATACAAAAAACTTCTTTCATGAAAGACAGAAACCATATGATCTCCCCTATAAGTGGAACCTAATCAACAAAACAAACAAGCAAATAAAATATAACCAGCAACATTGAAATAAAAACAAACTGACAGTAACCAGAGGGGAGGAGTGAGGGGGATAATAGGGGAAGAAAAGGGAAAGGGTCATCAAGGAACATGCATAAACGACCCATGGACAAAGCCAAATGGGGGAAGGATTGAGGGTGGGAGGTGGGGATGGGTGCAGCTGGGGAAAGTGGTGGTGGGAAAATATTGACAAAACAAAACAAAACAAAATAAAAAATAGACAGGGGAAGGTTAAGAATAGTGTAGGAAATTAAGAGGCCAAAGAACTGATATGTACAGCCCATAGACATGAACTAAGAGGTGTAGGGACGATGGGATGGGGTACAAGGCAGAAGGGATAAAGGGAAGAAAAAAATGGGACAACTGTAATAGCATAATCAAAAAATAGACAAAAAAAAGATTTTTGTAAAACAAATTTGCAATCACATTTGAAATAATTTAGAAAAACCGAAAGTTTCCAGGTTTTTCATCAGGTAGATTGCATAATTCCTTTACTTTTGGTTTCAATATAACCATATCTATTTTAAGGGGCCATGGAGCCATAATTCCAATTTGGGATCCAAATGAAACATTTAAATATATCATATAATAGTGTAGTACATTATCAATATACTCTTAATTGTTGATTAAGATTGTATTAGTATATACTTTTATTTTTTTATTGTTGTTCAATTACTGTTATCCCCATTTCCCCCCCCATTACTCTCCCCGACCCTACCCACCACCACCTCCCACATTCAATATACTTTTAAATACATATGTATCACATAACAAAATGAAACACAATCATAATATTTGAAGATAATGTGTGGCTTCTTATTCCTCTCACAAACTTCTGCCTTCCCAGTCTGTAACCAAAATCTTTCTACTGAAGCACACAGTTTAAATATGATTAAGGTCTTAAAGAAATGTTATTTTATTATTCAAGATCAAGTAATCAATATAACCTTTATATTATAAAATATATCTCAAATTATCTATTTATAATAACTACAATTAAGATTTAGATTCTGTGATTATAAATATTTTTGGTATGGAGGTAGATCCCATTATATTCAGAGTTTGATTTTACCCCAAGATTTCATAGAAGCAATTGGGTTGATAATTCTTTTAAAGATATACAAAGAATTTATTGAGAAACACACTGTGCTATTTAATCTTTACTAGTAAAAATATTATGTAGATTTAGAATTTAAAAGGGAAATGCATAATAAGTTATTCTTTCATTGATTTAGTCAACTTTTTTTTTTAACTCAGTTATGGGACATTCTATGTCTTTTATACCATCAGATAGGCCATCATTCTACTTTCCTATTTTGCAGTTTAATCACCAGTCCAGTTTCTCACAAGGTAAAGTGTCTATTCCCTAAATTACATCAAGTTTCACTCTAAATACCACATTTTTTTATGAATATACTAACCTATTCCTTATACCTTTCTCCCCAGTTTTTAGAGAAGCAAATGAGTTTATAGTTATGAGTGTTGTACCTTAAGGAACAATCATTTTTGTCTGTTGTTACTTCTTTTTTCTTCAAATTATATCTCTACTCTGGCATTTCTTACCTTCAAGCAGCTTCCTGATGATACACTCTCTCCTTCAGATGCGTTCGAGCTTCCAGCATACTAAGCTAGTGAAACAGTGTTTATGGCACACTGCATGTTAATAAACAGTATGATTACTCAAATTATATGCCACCCATTTCTACCACTCTGATCTGCTTTGTCCTCAAATTCACAAATATATTTTATACTACTCATTTAAAACCTAATCATTTATCCCCTAATTTATCTCAATGAACACTCTATGAGAGTAATAAAATCTAAAAATACTCTTATTCCTTTCTTCTAAAACAAAAGGTAAGAGGAAAATTTACTTCTGTTTTCTTTTCACATTGTAGTTTTTACTTTGTAGTTTTTAACCAGGATTCTCATTCTTATACTCCAAGAGTAAAATAAATATGGAATTTAAAATCACCCCAGATTGATTTAGAATCTCCCTTTTTCTGGTAAATGCATGTTATGGGTAAAATATGACCCTTCAAAGATACACTAGAATCCTATCCCAAAGTACCTCAGAATGTGCCCCTGTTTGGAAGCAAGATAGCTGCAGATATAGTTAATAGAGTGGACTCTTAATTCAATATGCCCTTATAAGAGAATGATCACATGAAGACTCACAGACACCAGAAGGATGATCATGTGATGATGGGGATAGACATTGACATGATGCACCGATGAGCCAAGAAAGTCCCAGGATAACCAGTTATCACTAGGAGCTTAGAATAGATTTTTCCTCAGAACCCTTAGAAAACACCAACTCTGTCAACACCTGGATTTTGGGTTTCTAGCTTCCAGACTGTGAGAGAATATATTTCTGTTCTTTAAACCACCCAATTTGTGGTAATACACTGGGAAATTTACTAATTTTATTTGTTACTAAATTCCTCCATCAATAGTTCTTATAAGAAAACAGCCTTCCTATACTGAAACATTGCAATTATCAGGAATACTCAGTGTATGCTATATGTTTACATAGTACACACATGCACACATCAATATTTACTATTAATAATAACCTAAAAAGTTGCCAAATACTTGATTTTTATAAAATGTAGCCTATCAGAATTGTAAACTTGTAATATAACAATGATAAGAGTTCATTTTAACTACCAATTAAAGTTCAGAGGCAAAGAAACAGATACCAGAGACACCCTTTGATTTTCCTGGGCTGAGAAGTCCTGGGGGAAACCAATTGATTATAATATCTCCTCTAAGAAAACTTGTGTCTCCTGAAAAGGGGAGAACTATGAGAAAAGAACAGGCCTGGACCAATAGTATCTCACAGGAATTCCATCCTAATGAGCCCAACTGTAGAACTAAAGATAATTTATTATTGGCCAGCACAGAGTCAGTTTGCAGTTTTAGCAGTCAATGGCAGAGAATAGATAATGTTCTGTGAGCAACAAGAATCAACAGCAAAGGCTGAGAGAGAAACCAGTGTTGTAATGATGTAGAATAACCACCTTCCACTTCAAAGAAGCAGAGAACCTTATCTGAAAGCCATTATTAATTGGGGAGCAGGGAAAAATCAGATGGCTTTATGTGAACACTGCTAGTAATGGTGGGTAATATTTGTGAAATGAAACACCTGCCACCATCTTAATACATGAAAAGCAGTTTGGTGTGTTGCTTTGAATGTGACGTTTTTATATTAAAAAACAGGTGGGTGCATTAACAAAAAATGCATCAAATGAAATTTGACAGTATTTTGATGTCTACATCTAAACAAGTATTTCATTTCAGTCATTGTTGATACTGATTTATTTCCACTGTTATAAATCTTAAAGGTTCTCTTTCCTGGGGGTGGGGTGGGGGGGACTGTCAGAGGTGGAACTGATAAGGTGAAGAAGAAATACAAGTTGGAGTGGTGAGATCCTGAAGCAGTGAACTAAGATCTGCTCTTTGAATTCAATTCAGTATTTCTTTTAGAGCCCCCCTCCCATTTTGTGTGATTTATTTCTGAGTTTGGCATCTGTCTGTAACTCTGGGACTTTCCGTCTCCCAAGAGAGCCCTTCACTGGTAAATGATTAGTGAAGAAGTATGAAACCCTATTTCTTTGCCTCACATTAGGATGCACTTGAATGTGTATTTCATATTTCAGGGCTAAACTGCAAGATTAATCTGAGGCCAGGATTGACTGAATTTATACCCCTGCTGAGGAGCTAGTACTTTCATCGCCCTATTCTGTTTCTCCTCCCTGACCACTCTTCCCTGCAAACTCTTTCCTAATAAAGCCCTGCTCTCTGAATCTGCTTCAGGGAAATCTAGCCCAAGACAGACATATAGGTTGCATTAAAAAAGACCAACCTTATTCCATAGATCGTAAATTGGCCCTCACTGCAATGAACTAACAGGTGTTCTAGCAAAGTCTGAGCAGAAAAACTGGCGAATGGCTTTCCAAGCAGCAGAACATTCATTTCAATAGGAAAGAGGCAAAAGTGGCTGAGGCAGATAGCTAAGTTCAATTACAATTTGTCAGTGAACTACTATAAAGGCTTTGGATAAGTCACTGATTCCATTGAGGCTTTAGTTTCTTTATCTGTTACACAGAGATAATAAGAATATTAACCTTCAGAGTATACTTGGGGAGGCATAAGGTCATCAAAGGTTTACCATATGATAAACATTCAACAAATATTCCCATTATTAACATTTTAAGTTTAGGTTAATATATGAAAACTAGGTAAATATTTTATAATCATGTTATAAACATACACGTATGCATTTGAGATCAAAGTTTACATGTTAAGATTTTATAAATTGTACACATCTGTTTTTATTTTAGAGAGATGAAGGGAGAGAGAAAAACAATGGTTTGTTGTTACACTTATTGATGCATTCATTGGCTGATCCTCATATGTGTCCTGACTTGGGATCCAACTCACAACATTGGTGTATTGGGATGATGTTCTTAACCAACTGAGCTACCTGGCCTGGGCCATATAAGTTGTATACTTTTAATAGTAATCCATTTTCTATAGATTACCTTTAATTTTGTTCTTTTCTTATAATTTTTTAAAGATTTTATATATTTATTTTTAGAGAGGAGAAGAGAAAGTGAAGGAGAGAAACATCAGTTTGCGGTTGCCTCTTGCACACCCCCAACTGGGGACCTGGGCTGCAACCCAGGCATGTGCTCTCAACTGTGAATCAAACCAATGACCCTTTGGTTTGTAGGTCAGCACTCAATCCACTGAGCCACACCAGCCAGGGGAGATTGCCTTTAATTTTTAAATCAGAAACCTATAACTTGGAAATGCTGTCTCTTTCTCATCAGTACCTTATATGTGTTGCAAAACACACATAATAATTCCCCATTTTGTGATTTCCATTATATTTCAATTCTGTAATGCAAGTGGTATCTGAATTTTATTTATAAACTGATCCACAGAAAACGAAATTATTACACATCATTAGAGGAAAAACTTTACATAAATTTCAATAAACGACTTTAACTTTCTGAATCCTGAAAAAGCAATTCCTCTACCTGGTCACTCCTGTTGTACAATGTTAGCAGTTGTTTCCAATTCAGAATATCTCCAAATGTATGAAATAAAGCAAAATTTATTTTTCCAGATTGTTTTCCCTTGATTTTTAAAACTATGTGTATATGTTTATATAGAAGAAAATGTTCTCTATATTCAGGATATACTATATTCATGTTAATAGCATTTCTTATAAGTGACATTTGGTGATGAAAACCTTATGCTATGCAGTTGTAAGATATAACCAAGGTGATACACTCATTATTCCAGAATGCCCAGACCAATATATATTTAACATGAGTAATCTTAGATTTAGATTTTAAAAGTCAATCGCATGGGGACCGAATTAGGTATATCTTATTTGGCAACAAATCACAAAGAAGAATGTTCTGAGTACTTTAATAATTCCTAAAATTAACACTATCACATATAATAAAATGACAATGCAGTCTTACGTGGTATTCAAGGTAGTATTGTGACCACAGGAATTCTCTTGAAGTCATTTCCAGACAGAGCAGTATGAATATTTTTTCACTATTGAAGCTTTATTATATTAGTAAGAATATACTCAGTTGCAAGTAACAGAAAACTGACTTATTTAGAACAATTGCTTCGGATGTAGCTGAATTTAGGAGATCATTCAAGGCTTCAAGGACCCACTTTTGTCTTCCCCTTCTCCCACTGTAGCATCCTCTGGATGAGTTCCACACTGTGAGTATGAGGGTTACATACTTCCATGTTCATTTAAAAAATTTTTTTTGTATGGGAGGAAGCATGATGTATGAGAAAAAGCACACCTTCATGGACTTAGAGGTTGATAACCTGCATTAAAAACCTCGTTCTACCACTTCTTAACAATGTGACTAAGGCAAGTTACTTAATCTCCTTGAGCTCTGATTTCCTCCTATATAAATGGGAATAATAATTGTACCCAAATCATAGATTTTTAAGAGGATCTACTGTGTTAATATTTGTAAGACATTTAGAACATATCTTAGAACACAGAAAGTAATATGTAAATATTTGTTAAATAAAAATAAAAGTTCCCCATATTCTAACTCAGTATCTGACACATCGTACATAGCAGCAAAATGGGTGGTAATTTAATCAACTCAAAGGGGTTCTTCGCAAAGTCAAGCATAGCCATAAGATAATAGCCATGATCATCAAGTGTGCAGAAACTATGCTACATGGAGAAGGTTCAAATGATGATATTCAAACTAGGTGAGAAATCACCCATTATATTCACCAGCAAACCCCTTTCATATTTAAAGAGTAAACGTGGTCCACTTTTCTAGAGTTCAGGATAGGACCGACGGACAGAAAATAGCTGAATAATTCTGGTAACCCTGTTTCCCTTATAGAGTGGTGTAGGTTGATGTTAAAAAGCAATCCCAGTAACTAGAAGTGTCCAAGCAGAACATATTAGAAGGGCCACTGCAACATGAAGTAGCTTAGAAAAAGTAATAATGAAAATGCATGTCATCCCTCAAGAATTTATCTACATATTTTGTGGTGTGAACTGAAACACAGAAGGGCTTTGCAAAACTCTGCTTCTCCTTTATCTCTGCCTAGACTCCCAAAAATCGTTCTCATTTTGTCATCCTTGTTTTCATTTCATAAAAATCAATGAACCAATTTACTACATATTGAGAGTGACCAATAGCCAATGTAAATACCAATACAGAGCAATTACAAGTAAGAAAGAATAAATGTGTTTTAAGACCACTGGCAAATTGCTTTATTTCAATAAAAAATTAAAAGATAGAAAAGAAGTTTTGGACGTACAATGATTATGACAAACATATGGTTATATGGCCAGTGTCCCAATGTAGTGAAGTCTACATTGCCAATCTTTCCTGCAATGGGAAAGGAGGGCATGAACTCCTGCACTCTTGCAGGAAAACTAGTAAACAAAGTTCAGTCTGGAGTAAGAAGGGGAGTGAAAGCTCTATTCTGCAATTTACACAAACTCTTTAATGAAATTGATTGAGTTATAAGGATCTAGAAGCTCTACAGTCTCCTTTTCCACAGACTTCTATTATTTACATTCACACTATTTTCAGATACTTATCCCCATCGATTGTTTAGTCATGCCATATACATTCAAAGTTCATATGCAGAAGAAAGCTAAATCATTAAGGCAACATAAACAAAACTTATGTGTCTCTTGTTCCATGACTATTGCCTACTGTCTGGAAATTCTATATATGGTATTATTTTCAACTTGACTTCCAAAAAGTGTCATTGAATATTGGCTATACCCACCCAATCCATCATTTCATCTTTGAAGTTTAGGAAGAAAAGGCAGATCTCAGAAAACCTGCTTTGCATCCATTTTCCAAGCGAAAGCACCAGGGATTGATTTTCTGTTGTTCGCATGTGCTCGTTTGTCCTACTCTTCTGTGTTTCCTTTTGGGAGATTGCTCATCATTTGTAAATTACCTCATAAAATTGCTTTCTATATTTAAATTGTAATTTTTTTTCCCATAAATGTGCAGGTATTAAGCACATTTGAGAGTAGTTCAAATAATGCTGACTTGATCAACTAAAAACAAATTTAATCAGCAAAGCAATGCAACAAAACATCCCATCAATCACAAGGTGACATATTTATTGGTATATTTAATTTCTTTTTATATGTTTTTGTTATATGTTACTCACAAAATTGAAAATAGAATTCGAGCATTAGTCACTTATTTTAGAAAGCCAATTTAGAAAACAAAAGCTAAAATATATTTTTACCATCATCCTGTTTTGCAAGTTAAATCCATTTAGCAATATGGTTATTTTTCTTCAAAAGACTTATTAGATTCAGGAAGAATTTTCTGCTTAAAAACAGAATAGAAAGTTGAAGCTCATAATGCATACATATATTAATGGCTTGAAAAATTTCAATAATAATAAAAGGGAAATATGTTAACTAAATATCATACACCAAGCAACCAGGGTTTGCAAATACCATGTCCAAAACAGCATGGCTACTCTGAGATTTATTTCTCAATCTCAAATACACATACACTTCTCTCTAAAAGTTTTATTGTGAATGGTTGTTCAAAAATAAAATAATATTTTCTCAGAAATTATGTTGAAAACAATTATCATCATAAAAAGTACTTGCTATGTTTATTTTCATTATAAATGTTATAAAGAAGCACACTAAAATCAATTGCATTTCAATGTACTAAAATGATCATACAAAAACAAAAATTAAACACAAGTATCATAACAGTTCCAAAGAAAATGAGATACTTAGGTATGTAGTTAATAAAATATACACAGAAATCCTATGCTGAAAATTATGAAATGCTGATGAAAGAATCAAGGATGACAAATAAATAAAATTTCCATGTTCATATATTGCGATGCTCAGCATAATTAAAACGTCAGTTCTCCAAATTTATAGTTTTAACACAACCCTTATCAATTTTCTGATAAGATTTATTTTGAAGAAATAAGTAAGATTATGCTCAAAATTTTGGAAAGGCAAAGAGAAATAAAGAAATCACATTGAGACTGATAGGCAAGGTGAAGAAGCTGGGCCCACACCTATGTATGGAGAATAAATGGAAGGGATATCTGGCTGTAGAGATTACTGCTGAGGAACGAGGGATCAAGGCCCACAACAGCTCCCTAACCCCAGCGCACAGTTCCAGTGGTAGGAGGAGAAGTCCCCATAATTTCTGGCTGTAAAAATAAGCAGGGATTGTGGCGGAGTGAGACAGAGGGCTTCTAGCGTCCCAGGCATTCCTCTTCAAGGGCCTGCACAAAGACTCACTTGAACTCACTCACTCTGAGTTCTAGCACTACACAACAGAGACATACAGTGGGAAAAAAACAACAACGACAACTGAGTTGTCATCAGGGCAGGAGATGTAAGGGCAGCTTTCTCCCAGACAAAAGTGCCAGCACAGGCCATTATTTCTTCTTTAACCCCTTCTCCCAAAGAGCTGACAGGTTGGTGCCATATCTGGGTCACCATCAACCTAGCTAATGCTGATACCCCATCCTCTGGGACCCCACCCCACCCAACTTGAAGGCCTACCCAAACTTTTCCAGTGACTTTTTTATACAACTGTCCTGACTTGGTTCATGCTTCAAACTTACCTATAACCTCTCATAATTTAGGCAGCATTTGACTTTGGGCATACTGAGCACCTTTTGCTAAATGGTCCTAGGCCTGGCACTAGCGGCAACTGACCTTGGTTTGCAGTTTTGCCTGCCCTGGGCACCTCCAAGTGCAGCACAAGTAATGGTCATCTGTAGATAACTTTGTAGCAAATGCTGGGTGGTCTGGGGAAAGGCACAGGTTGCAGTTGACCTTGGTCTGTACCTCTTAGAAAGCCATAGAGCCAAAACACTTGGTGGACAGCTGTAGATCATATGGAAGCACCACCCAACCTCCTCCATAAGAGCACACTAGAAGGGTGGACTCAGCAGGCACCAGAACACTAATGAAATAAGTACTGTTTTATGGGATGGGCCCCTGCACAGCTGATCTCCCACAGTGGTCACAGCCAGTCTTGCAGCTTATTAGCCTTAGGGTAGATTCCTCCCACTGACATGCCAACAGTAATCAAGGCCCAATGAAATATGAGGGTATACACAGCCAACATGGAGGGCACACATGGAATATCCAGGTCAGGTGATCAGGGAGGCTGCGCCATTCGACCCTACAGGAAACCTACTACATTAGACTATTCTACCAAGCCTGAGAGATGTAGTTATTCTAGCTATTATATAGAAACAGCCATTAAGAAGCAGCCAAAATGAAGTGACAAAGAAACATGTCCCAAATGAAAGAACAGAACAAAACATGAGAAAGAGAACTAAACAAAATATAGACAAGCAAGCCACTATATTCGGAGTTCAGAACATTGGCTATGAGGGTTCTCAATGAGCCTAGGGAAAGAATATGTGAATTTAATGAGAATTTCAAAAAGAGACAGGAAGGAGAGATAGAAAACACAGAAAGAATGGTCAGAAATGAAGAATGGAATAACTAAAATTAGGAATACATAACAGAAAATTAACAGTGGAGTAGATGAAGCTGAGGAGCAAATTGGAGATTTAGAAGATAAGGGAACAGAAAACAGCCAATCAAAACAGCAAAAAAATAAAATAAAATAAAATAATTAAATAACATGAGGATATGAAAACTAATCTCTGGGACCACTTCAAAGGTACCAACATTTGCATAATGCCAAAAGTTGACGATGTGAAAAAGTAATGGTGGAAAACTACCCTAACCTGGTGAAGGAAATGGACATACAAGTCCAGGAGGTGCAGAATCCCAAACACTACGAACCCAAAGAGGCCCACACAAAGACACATCATAATTAAAATGTCAAAAATTAAAGACAAAGGGAGAATCTTAAAAGCAGCAAGGGAAAAGCAGTGAGTTACCTGCAAGGGAGCTCCCATGAGACTGTCAGCTGGTTTCTCAACAGAAACTTTGCAGGCTGGAAGAGACTGGCAAGAAATATTCAACGTGATAAAAAGCAAGAACCTGCCCAGCAAAGGACCATTTAATGATAAAAACCAAGATTATTCTACCCAGCAAAGCTATTATTTAGAATAAAAGGACAGATAAAGAGTATCCAGATAAGAAAAAACTAAGAGTTCATCACCACCAAACCAGTATTACAAGAAATGTTAAAGAGTCTTCTTTAAGAAGAAGAAAGGGGTGGGGGAGATTTATAATATGAATAATAAAATGACAATAAATACATATCTATCATCAATACAAATAGATTAGCTGTTCTAATCAAAAGGCATAGGGTGGCTGAATTAATAAAACAGGACCTTACATATACTGCTACAAGGGACTCACTTCGCATCAAAAGACACACACAGACTAAACAGGGTGTAAACTATAACAAGAGACAAAAAGGATCCAGTGATGCCGCTTCTTGATATTTATCCAAAGAAACCCAAAACACTAAATCAAAAAGACTTATACATCCATATGTTCATTACAGCTTTATTTACAATAATATGAAAGCAACCTAAGTGGCCATCAATAGATTCACGGATAAAGATGAAGTGGTATGCATATACAAGGAAATGTGACTTAGCCATTAAAAAAAAAAGAATAAAATCTTGCCATCTGCAATAACATAGATGAACCCAGAGGGTACTGTACTGAGTGAAATAAGTCAGAAAGAAGAAGACGATGCCAGACGATTTCATTTATATGTGGAATCTGAAAAACAAAATAAACAGCAGAACAGAAACAGGCTCATAGAAACAGAGAACATTTTGATTGTCTTCAGATGGGAGGGGGTTGGGATATTGGTGAAAAAGGCAAAGGGATTAAGAAGTACAAATTGGTGCTTACAGAATAATCATGGGGGTCTAAAATATAGCATAGTTAATAATATTCTAATAACTACATATGGAGCCAGATGGGTACTAGATTTATTGGGGTGATCACTTAATAAGTTCATAATGTCTATCATTGGTTGTACATCTGAAATTAATATAATTAATAATTGAAAAATTTTAAAAATATGTAAAGTCAAAAAAAGAATAGCTAAAACCATCTTTCAAAAATAATAAAGGGTTAAGAATTAGGTAGATTTTAAGACTTTATATTTAGCTACAGAAATCAAATTGTGTGGCAGGACGGCTACTTAGATCAATGGAACAGAATAGAGAAACCAGATGAACATCCTTCACTGACAGAGATGCATATGAATATACTTAGTTAATTTTTAAGAGGTGTACAAAAAACAATTCAATGGAAAGATCACCTTTCAAAAAATGTTGCTGAAGAATTGGATGTCTATAGGCAAATAAAGTTAACTTTAATGTATGTCTCATAGCTTATACAAAATTTAACTAAAAATAAATATTTGGTTTAACTATAAAACTGACAGAAAAAAAACCCCAGAAAATCATCTAGCTCTAAAAGTGGGCAAAGTATTATTGCATATTACCCCCCCAAAATCATAATTCACACAGGAAATTTTGATGAATTGGACTTCATCAAAATTTTTTAAATTTGGTTTGTGAAAGGCTTTGTTAAGACAATGTAGATACTGTGTGGACATATTTACAAGCTGCCTGTTATGGGCTGAACATTTTGTTTCCTTAAAATCTACACATCGAAACCCCAATGCTCCAGTGTACTTGTATTTGGAGATGGGACCTCTAAGGAAGTAATTAAAGTTAAATGAGGTCAAACAGGTGGAACCCTGGTCCAATAGGATCAGTGTCCTTATAAAAAGAGACACCAGGGTGCTCACTGTCTCTCTGCGCTGTAAGGAAACAGTGAGAAGGCGGCAGTCTGTAACCCAAGGGGAGAGCTCTCACCAGACATGGATCCTGCTCCCACCTTGATCTTGGGCTTCTTAGCTTCCAGAACCACCAGAAAATAAACTTCCGTTGCTTAAGCCGCCCATTCTGCGGCGTTTAGTTTGGCAGCCTTGTCTAATATATCACACATGGAACAAAAGAGCATCTAGAATACACAGAGAACTCTCAAAGCTCAACATGAAAGAACAAACTGTCCAATTAGAAAATGAGCAATGCTGCCTGAGGCTGAGGACTTCTGGGCCAGGTGGAAGCTACTGCTGTTGCTGCTGCTGTCCCCGCCTAAGCTGATGTCACTGGGGCTTGTGCCCAGTGGCTCCCCCACCTCCAGCCGCCTATGCTTGCTGTGGCCCGAGTGTCCCACCATGGACACGCTGCTACTGCTGCTCGAGGTGGTCTGTGTGAGGGTGACCTGTGACGACAGGCTGGGGGACTGCTTCTACCTCTCCTCTCCTCCTCTCCTATCGCAAAGTGCCTCCGCAGTTTGTGATGGGCACTGATCATCATGTCTAGGGCCAGCTTGATGTCCAGCAGCTCCTGGTATTCGGTCAACTGCTGCTGCATCATGTCTGGCATTTCTGTCATCTCCAGCTCCTTAGTATCCAGCATCTTCAGGAACCTGTCACCTTCTCCTGGCCATGGCCTTCCCCAGCCCTCAGAACTGGTCCTCAGCTCACCTAGCCTGCTTCTGGAGGCTGGAGAGCTGGTAGCTGAGGGACGCGTCCCGCATGCGTGCCTCCTTCAGCCCTTCCCTGGCAGCTCTGGCGGCCTTGTCGTTCAAGTCAGAGCTCAGCTTGGCACTGTCCAGCTTGGCCTGGTAGGCCTGCTCCAGCTCCAGCTTGTAGAGCCATACTTGCTCATCCTGCCAGCTGCACAGCTCCTCTGGTGCCTGGGTCGTCTTGAAGTCGCACTCCTGCTTCGGGCTGCTGTCCACCTCCACTAGGCGCTGCTGATGCCGCTGGCATGTCCCCTGCACGTCCTCCTCAAAGATGTTCTCACGGAAGTCGAACTCCTCCTACACACTCTGACAGCAGTTCTCCAGGTCCACACACATCAGCGTCTCCTTCTCCAGCTGATTCTTGGCCACTGCATGACCATCCTCTGCCTTGGCCATCTAGGCCGGAAGATCAGCCACGTGCTCTCGAGGTTTCACTTATCACTGAGGGTAGCAGCCAGTTCTGCCTCACTCTGGCGGAACAGGGGCTCAGGTCCTTCACGCAGCCCTGGGCCACTGTGAGCCCGCCATCCCTCTTCTTGGGACTTTTGTTGGCCTCTTCCACCTTGGATCTATTCAAAAAGTAACTGCCCAATCATACCTCACAGTGTCACCATTTATAAATTAATTGGTATGATTTTTCTATGATCACTGAAATGTTTGAGGTTAGTAGTAGAAATAATCAAGTTGATTATTCATACTAGTTACTTTAATTTGGAGAACACATACCTAATATCCAAACACAAAGAACCACTCAGACAAAAAGCATAAATACATATTACACTCAGAATGTCTGAATAAAACATACAAATACTTTATTTTTAACTAAGAAAGTTATATAACCACATATCTCTGTTCTCTAACATCATGTATGTATCACATAAAAATATCTGCACTTGTGTATGTATTATTAAACCCTGAGATGGTCAAATACACACTGGGAAAACAGTGATTAAAATGCCAAGCATCTTTGCTGTAATAGAATTTACATTATAGTATAAAGAGAATAAAATAAAGTAGTAAAGTTAGTATAGGCTAGCTGCTAAGAGCCAGAAAGAAAGAATAGAGCAGAGTCTGATGAGACTTTTGGAGCAGGGTGGCTATCTCAGTGAGGTTCTCGAGCAGAGGCCCAGAGCACAGGAGAGAGTGGCAGTGCTGATAACAAGGGACAATTCTCCAGGTAAAGGGAAACTCTGTGGTGGTCAAGTGCTCAGGATGTGACATCAGGTGGTTACTAAGGCTGAGGCATAACATGGAGGTAGTAGAAGAATGTTAGATCGAAGAGGTGATTGTGTGTATATATTGTACCACCATTAGGCCCACCATGACAAGGAAGTTTGATTTTATACTCAGTGCAATAAGAATTTTCTGGAAGATTTTGAGTAGGGGAGATAAGACCTGACTTATATTTTCAAAGGATGATTCTGAATGCTACTTTGAGAATAGATTGCAATGGAGCATGAAGATAATTGTCACCAAATAAAAAAAAAGGAGGTTTGGCTGCTTGTCATCACAGAAGTCAAACTTGTAAGGCAGATGCTCGTGTACAGGAAAGAGGTTTTAGTCAGATGCTGTGAAATCTGGGAGAATGATGGACTCCTGTCTCAAAGCTCATCTCCTTCACAAACCAAGACAAAAGGCAGTGTCCAGAGTTTCTGTTCCATTTTAAAGCACAATCATTTGAAACCCACAGGAGGCTGCTAAGCAGTCACCCAGGTAGCTTAGCTTGTTCTGAGCTGTTGTCTATTTCAGGCTCCCTCCTGAAGCCTGCATGTGGAGTCCATGTGGCCATGGGACATGCAGCTGCTAGAGACACAAGGTCATGTGTTCCTGGGAGTGAGCACGCAAATGCGCCCACAAATATATCACCAAGTGGGTAACAGCAACAGAAGCTCCCTCCTGGAGGTAACTGGCCATGTGGTTGCTTAGGCCATGTGGTCCATGTAGAAAACAGGTCAGTGCACTGTACCAGTGAAAGTCACAAGCCAGCAAGCCATGAACCAAAGAGCTTTCTTTGTTTCCTTGGGATTATATTAGTTCGGGTGTGGGATGAGCCAGATACTTTCTCAAAATGACCAATCAACTTCCCAAACTTTCTCATGCTTCAGGTGGGTCTACCTCCCAAACAATATCTTCTTTCTCCAGGCTAGACTGACAAGTCTCTTTGGGCCAACACTTCACCCTACAGTTTTTTGACTTCTGTGGCACATTGCCTGCCTTCCTCTGGCCCCACCTTATCTGGTAAAGTGAGAGGAGGGTTTTTTCCTAACCAATTGCCTTGCCAGCTTCTCACCCACTCGGTGTAAGAACTACCCACTGCTGCCCTCTTGGCTGATGGGGGAGGCTCCCCAGTGTACGGAACACCCTGCCTACCAGTAACAGAATCAGAAACCAGTTAGGAGGAATTGTAGTAATCCAAGTAGGAGCTATCAGTGTGTCCTAGAGAGGTAGTCTTGGACACAGCATGAAATGATGAAAATCTGTATATATTTTATATGTGAAAGAAGATGCAGTAGATATGTCTTTATAAGGAAAAAATACTCAAATATGACCACATTGATAGATGTTGTGATAAAAGCCTTTCTGAAACTCAGTATAGTGGGTGCGAAAAGGGAATGTATTAGTCGAGGTCCTCTAAAAAAGTTATCAATTTATTTCACAAGTTTAACAAAAAAGACTTTAATGGGAGAAGCCATAGCTTGTTTAAGAAACTGCTAAAGGATATTAAGGCAACCAGAAACTAACAACAATAGCAAGCTGTTAGCAGATCTGGTCTGAATAAGAGCAAGAAATAGTGTTCCAAAGGCCACAGTGAGAGCAGAAGACACAGAGGAGGGCCCCCATTCCCCTTTCCCTGCCCCTACTGGAGCTGCAATCAGAGTGGCATATGGCCACTGCCAAAAGTATAGTTGGAAAAAGAAGAGGTCAAAGGGAGAAATACAATTGTTCTGTCTTTCTGTCTCCTAATCTACTGCCTGTGGTCCCCAATTGTCAAACCCCAGAGGAATCCAATTGGCCAGGGAGCTGGGATGAGCAGTGCATAAAAGAGAATAGATGGGAGGAATGGAGGCTTACCAGCAAGGAAGTGCAATAAGTTTTATTTTGGTAGAGGAATGATCAAATAAGGTATCACAAAGTTAGGGATATTGCTAAACAATTTCTAAATGTGCATGAGTATGTATAATGTGATAAGAGAGTAGAGTCAGCGGGAAGTCAACAGTACAGTCACAGTTAGCCTACTACACCCAATTTTAAAAGGACAGGCCATACTCTTTCCCATCGACATATGACAATATTCTATTTCATCAGAGCCTGGCCCAAGAATGTGTCTGGCTTAGCACATTTTTAAAAAATTTTATTAATTTTTAGTATCATACAGCATTCATGAATACATTCACGATTGAAAATATTCAAACATTATACAAAATCCTAAAGCTCCCATTAACCAAGATTCCAGTTTAAACCCTCTAGATGCAACTATTAAAAAATATACAGAAAAGCTTTCTTCCTGTCTCCAAAAGTTTGTCCAAAATTCTCTAGCATGAGATTAGTAGATCATAATATATAGATCACAGAACAAAACAAACTCAAAGCAAATCTTGTGGTATGTAAGAACTGAGTACACAATATAGTGCAAAGGGTTTGTATTCTGGGAAATCTAACAATGAGATGTATTTTGTATGACTTTAAAACATAATTATCATATAAGGTTATTGATACTTTTTAATGTGAAATACAATAAATCACTTATTATTCTGAATGGCATATGAATGGATCCTAGTTATTTCTATCCTTAATAACTTGAAAATTAATTAATTTAGATAATTACCTTACACATATTTTTTTGCCTAAAAATAAAATTCTAAGCATATAATTAATAATTATCTTTGTCCTTTTAAAATATTAGATGTCCTCTTCAGCATAATAATGAATAAGCTTTGCCTTTTCTCAAAACTAATTAAGACTTACAGTACAAGGATTCAGATTACACTTGAGTTTTATTTGAGGTGACATAGCATGCCCTCAAAGTGCATTTTTAAAAATGCAGTATGAAAATGCCAGCAAATTAAGAGTAATGTCTAATTGCTATTGACTAACCTAGAAAATGCTCCTATTAAGAATATATCCAAATCCTTGCTGAAGACATGAAAACACAAAGAACCAAAAATTGTTTTGGTTATCTCAGAATACAAGCAGTTCTTATAGATAGAAAGAGAACAAATTGTACTTTTAAACTGCAGTCAAGGAATAAGTGTTAAGATTTTTTACAAGAAACTGTGTGACCATCCAAGCCATAAAATTGTGGGGATAGCAGCCTACTATAAATTTTTTTGGCGGTGATGTCTGTGATCCTAAATCCAAGTTACTGAAGCCCTGTAATACAATAATAATAAAAGCAATATAGTGTGAGCACAAGGCCTTTCAGATTGATGACAAACTGGTGTCTTCCCTGAAAAGAACACACCAAATCAAATTAGTGGAGGGGAGATTAATAGAATTTCATCTATTTCTAGCATGGAGACTGTAAGCTGCCTCATAAATTTCCTGTGTCCTGAAAAGGAATGGCTTGAGCATTTTTGAAGCTAAGTGCAAAATGACCATCACAAGTGGCCTTCACTGTTTGAGGTGAAGGTACTGAGTAGGGCCTTAGTTGAGCAAATGCAAAGGAGCACTAATACAGTGCCTCAGAAGGGCAGTCTGTCATGGTAGTTATAAATATTGACTCCAGGGCCAGATGGCTGGGGTTAGAATTCTGGTTCCACCACCGACTAACTCAATGATCTTGGACAAATTTCTTAATATTTTTATTTTCCATTTGTATAATTGGTATAATAGTAATGTTTTCCAGTTGATAGAGTTGTGAGAACTAATAGGATAAATATTGGACATGCATAGTGCTTACAACAGGGTCCCAGAAGTTAGCTTATATTACCTGCTCTTCTTCTCCCAGATACTATCCTCTAATCCCTATCCAAATGGCTACTGGTGAAGTAAAGACAAAGGGACTAATGAAAATCAGATTGAAACTCTGCAGTCCAGACCCACCTAAGGAAGTTCCAGACAAAGGAAAGGAGGTATAAGTGTCTTTTATGAGGGAGGATTTTCTATACTCTGATATGGAAATCTTGAATTTCCTGTTAACACTCAGGCAAAGGTTAGCTGAGTCCTTATGGGGGTGAAATAAGCATTAGAGCTTGGCCTAAAGATCCTGTTTTGTTCCTTCAAAGGCAAGAGTTATAATAATATATATTATTATGAGTTATAATAATAATAATATGGAAATATGAGCATTTAAGAGTTAATCCTTCCAAACAGAGCTACCCAACATTCTGAGTTTTTCACTACCCATTTATTTTATTTAGTAAATCCTACCCTATCTTCAAAGGCATGGGATCTGCTTATTTGACTTTTGTTTCTTTTATTTAGAATTATTCAAATTCATATTATATGAGAATTTTATAACTAACTTGAGGCAATTTGAGAGCACAAGGGGTCTTAAAAATATCATAGCATATCGTATTTACATATCTTTCGTTAAAACTACCTAGTGTCAAAATCGGTATGATTTTTATGATGTTTCTGCATTTTTTATTGTTGTTCAGTTATAGTTGTCCCAATTTTCCTCCCATTATTCTTCCATGTCCTACCCACCCCTACCTCACACATTCAATCCTCCTTGCTCCATTGTTTTTGTCCATGGGCCCTTTATACATGTTCCTTGACTTGACTCTTCCCCTGTTATCTCCCTCCCCAGTCCCCTCTGTCAGTTTGTTCTTTATTTCTATGTCTCTGGTTCTATTAGAGTAGAAAATAAGATGCTGAGTATACCTTTCCCAATGTAAATGGGCAGAGGGCAAAGATACAGAAATAGATAAAGACATAACATAAAATAGCCCAAAACAAATTATTATCACTGTGAAGATCTACCACAGATATTACCACTTGAGAGTCATTCTGTTTTGCCCTGTCTTATTTTTCAAGTTAAGATTAAGTCTTCTCAGGGGCATGGCTTGTACGCTATACTGCCCTCCAGCATCACTGAGGACCTAACACAGTGCTTCACTGTCCTGCCTGCATTCACTCTCTATACGATCACAGACAGCCCAGTCTTTAAGATTCTATCCATCTCATTCAAACACTTTTATTTTTATTCCTGAACTCCCTCCTAACTGGAGTCTTATAGCTGTCTACTAACATTTAATATGATGATCTAGGATACCTAAACGCCTGCTCAAGTGAACTCTTGACTTTTAGCTCTATAGTGGACACTACAGTCTTCCGTGGTTGATGTTCCATCCAACACCTCTGAGATTGCTCATACCACCTTTGACATGTTTTGAGTCTAAAGGTTTATATCTGTAACCTTCTGTCTTAGTCTAATATAGCTGATATAACAAAATACCATACAGTGGGAAATTTAAACAATGTAAATTTATTTTCTCACAGTCTTGGAGGCCTGTAAGTCCAAGAGCAAGGTGTCATTGATCTAGTTCCTGAGGAATGCCCTCTTCCTGGCTTGCAGGTGGCACCTTTTTTGTGTGTCCACACGTAGTAGAGAGAGAGATCTCTTCCTTTCTTTCTTCTTCTTATGAATGCACTAATCTCATCATAAAGACCCCACGCTAGTAAACTCATCTAACATAAATTACTTTTCAAAGGCCTCGTCTCCAAAAACTATCACATTAGGGGTAGAGTTTCAACATGTAGACTTGGGAGGACAAGTCAAGTCATAGCACCTTTTTAAAAGAAAACCCTTTGGCTACTGGAATTGCTTAGAAGCCACAGGGAAACTGTAGTGCCCAAGCTGGTGCTCCTCTCCCCCAACCCCAGTACCCAAGTTGTCTTAAGGCAGGAGAACCCTAAGATGTAGATGCTCTAGTCCTTCCCTTGGATCAGACTCAACCTGGGACTTAACCTTACATGACATCCTTGCTCAACTTTCTCCACTTCCCTTTCCTGGCTCTCTCTCTCCCTTGGTCTCTCTGGGAAGGGTCGGTAAATTACCTGTGCACAAATTTTAGTTTCAGCAACTCTTTATAACCTAAGACATCCCCTGAAACATTTTCTCTCCGAAGAGCTAACACTTCCCCGTCAATAGCACCATCAAGAAATCCTGTTTCTCAGCCTCTAGACATTCTTGACATTCTTGATTTATTTTTCTCTCCATCTTACACATAATTTGTCAGAAAGTCTTGCTGGCTCTACCTTAAAAATATATGCAAACACTCGCCACTTCACAGGAACTTCACTCTTACCCTCTTAGATGGGTGACCACATAAGATATAGTCCCTAAGAGTGAAAAAGAGTGCTACTAGTAATCATATGGTGACAACAAGTACAAGTTGGGACTCTCCCCAGAACACTGGGGTATGTGCTTCCCCTAATATTAGTCCCATTTACCATCTCTTCCACTTGAACAACTGCAAGAAGCATTTGCTTCAACCTTGACCTACATATATTCTCTACAGAGGAGTAGAAGTGATATTTCAAAAATGCAAATTGAATCTTGCCAGTGCCCTGCTCGAAAACCTTCAATGTCTTTGCATCACACTAGTCAAAATCCTAACTCTTTACCAGTTTCTAAATGCCCTGTTTGGTTTGACATCTAAAGACTTTACTGAGCTCCAAACACATGAACTCTGATGTTGTTGTTAATGGTGGGTTTTTTTTTGTTTGTTTGTTTTGTTGTGTTGTTTTTTTTTGTACTCTAGGCACACTTTCAGGACCTCTGGTACATTGTCTGAAAAATTCTGCCCAAGGGTCCCATGTCTTCTTTACTTCTTACACTGAGCTACAAACTCGTGGAAGATAAATCACCCTACTCACTTCACACTCTGACCCTCTATATTCTTTTGTCATTATAATGACATGGCATACATTACTCCTTCTTTATTCATGTTAGTGTCATTCCACTCAATAGGATGAGTTCATTTCAAAGTCTCACCCTGGTCTATGGAAGCTGGCACAGAACTGGCATTCAAAATGATTTGTGGAGTTCTAATAAGTCCCTTTTAAAATTAAATTCCATTTTAAGACATATGTTTGGCCATGGTCGATGAGGCTCAGTTGATTAGGTGGCATCCTGCAAACCACAAGGTCATGGTTTAGACTCCTGGTCAGGGCACGTGCCTAGGTTGCAGGTTTGGTCCTGGTCATGGTGCATATGAAAGCTGACCAATTGATGTTCCTTGTTCCATTGATGTTTCTTTCCCTCTCTTTTTCCCTCCCTTCCCCTCTGTCTCTAAAAAAAATTTAAAAGGCATGTTTTGTTTCTTGCTTTAGTTTATTTCTTTAGCTAAGGGTCTTTTTAGTTTTCAAAAAAATGTATAGATTCTAAAATGTACTTCACCCTCTAATCCCTTTTTGTTTTAGAATTTACTGAGTTTAATTTGTTTTGATTTGATCATTAATTTTAGAAACAAAATGAATTATTCATATTTAAATGAATAAGAATTAATATCTGAAAATGAGGGTTTAAATATGAATACTGTTTAATGACAACACATTATTTATAATTTCTCAAAAACACAATAGAAACAAATTTTCTATCTTTGAAAGCCTCTACATTTTACCATCTTTGTGTCATAGTCTGAATGCATGGTTCTTCTATTAGTAATAACATGCTTATAATAGCTAATATCTTTTAAATACCTGGTTCTGGAGAGTAATTTGAGCATGTGTAGTTCCAGGAAATGAGTTCTGGAAAGGTAGTCTGAAGTATTTCTTGCCAAAATCCTGAGAATTTACATAAAATACTGAGAACAGCCTTCATGCATTGCCTCCCCCATTTGTTCAGATCTCATGCCTCATCGGGACCTCTCTGCCACAACTGCAGAATCTATTTCCCCAACAGCTCTAAGTAATTGAGATGATGTCATCCTGTTAAAAAAAAATCCAACTTTATTCTGCCTAAGATATTTCTTTTAAAAACTAATGTATTTATCTTTTTTAAAACATTTCAAAGAATGGAAGTGGAATCACTAATACTTATTAGACACTGAGGTGAGTCCACCCATCTCACAGTTTTAATGCTACCTTCCACTAAGGTGTTAAATACCCATCCCCAGCTTGATTTATTTCTTCCTCTATTTTAAGCAATACAAAAATATAAAGAATATAAATATATTCTCATTTCAGTGAAAACAACCTAGATACATATGGAATAAAACATGAAAATCTTTATGTTTAAAACCTCAAACATCCTTTCTAAGGAAGATGTCATTATGAATACTTTGGTGTATGTCCTGTCATTTCTTTTTTATATCTGTATGTATGTGTGTGTACACATACATGTATTTGTTTACTTAAATGACAGCAGAACTGTTAATATTATTTTGATATTAATATATTTAAACTTAGCCCCTTCCTTCTTTTGAGCAGTTTTACTTTGCTTTCTTGTTTTTCTCTCCACTAAATCCTACCCTACCTATAGTAGTTTTGAAAGTATTTTCTTGATTCAGTGTCCAAGTTTTAAGTTGTCTATAAGGTATGCAATATCTATGCTATCTAATCTTACAATATTCACATATGCACTTGATTTTTACTTATAATGTCTATAATTAATCAGTACTAATCACTTTCCTCTTAAAAGATGACAAACTTAACTACTATTTCCCCTACCCATCTTTTCCAGGGTGAAATCATTTTGCTTCAGAATAGCTTCATTTCAAGGGAGGTGAGGTAGTATATGTTGAAATAAAATTTAAAAACTGTTAAATGAATAGATTTAAATGTACAATTTAACAAATTTGATAAATGCAAACAAATATATAACTTCCACTTCAATCAAAGTGTATAACATTTTTAACACTCTAGAAAGCTTTTTGACTTCATTCCAGTCAACTACACAATGCTAGGCAACCACTATGCTAAATTCTGCCTCCAAGGATTAATTTTGTCTGTTCTTGAACTTCATCTAAACAAAATCATAAAATATGTACTATTGCCTCATTTAATCCAACACAATTTTTTGAAATTCATCTACTTTTGCTTATGTCAGTAGTATATTCTTTTCATTGTTGAGTAGTATTCTATTGCTGAGATAAATGCAATATTTTTATCCACTTACTCTCTTGTTGATGGAAATTTGGATAGTTTTTGGTTACTGGTTATTATGAATCAAAATGCTGTTATGTACTAGCTTTTCTGAAGTCATTTTTTTCATTTCTTTTAAATTAAATACCCAGAAAAGAGTCATATTATGGGATAGATGTATGTTTAAGTATTTATAAAAATTGTCATCCAGTTTTTCACAAAATTGCATAATTTTACAATATTTTCATCAATGTTCGAGAGTATTAATTGGTGCATATGTTCATTAACATTTTATCTTCTGTCTTTTTAATTTTAGATATCCAAGTGTGAAATATAATCACATGTGATTTTAGTTTGCATTTCTCTTTTCAATAATGATGTTGAGAAATGAGGCACTGTTGACTATATTTAACTCTCTAGTTAAGTCTTTTTCCCATTTTAAATTGAGCTATTTTCCTTTTTCTTAAACAAAACCTTTTGTTCAATATATGTGTGCAAAAATATTCTCACAATCTATAGTCTGCCTTTTCACTGTCTTAGTTGTGACTTCTGAAGAGCAGAAATTTTTAACTCGAATGAAATCAAATTTAATATTTTTCTCTAAGATTTTTTCAGAACTTGTTTTTATTGTTCCCTATTTAAGTAATCTTTCTTACCCAAAGCCACAAATATATTGTTTCCTTCTAAAATTTTTATTGCTTTAGACTATAATCCAGCTTAAATGAATTTTTGTGGATGGTGTGAACTAGGGGTCAAAATTTCATTTGACTATATGAATACTCAGGTGTACCAGCATCATTAGATTCTTTTTTAACTCTCAAGAGTCTGACATAGTCATTAAAAGTGCATGTTCTGGGCTTAAGTAACTTATATTTAAATCCTGTTAAATACTACCCTCTATGCATATGTGACCGGTCACTATACATAACTTCTTTGTGTTTCTGTTACCCAAGTCATAAAGTATGGCTAATAACCATTCATATTTCTGAGTTTTTCTTTCTTTTCTTTTTAATTTGGAAAAATAAATGTTATAGTATGTTTAAAGACACTGAGACAAAACTTTATATATAGTAACTTTTTAAAATTCTTAATTTATTTAAAAAATTCAGAAATATTATGAAGTTGTTATAATAATACTTGATATATTATAATATGATAATATAATGCTTCTGATTCCTTAAATTTAAAACATCTATTTTAGTTAATCATTTTGAAAGTTAATATGGGCTATTCTAAAAGTCAAGTTTCAAAATAACTTTGTCACTAAAGTTTGGACATACTGATATATTTTTTCCCAGTGTTGCTGATAAAAATTACAAGGCTATTTTAATTGTAGTTCTTCTATAAATTAATTTTTTTTCTCATAAGAAAATTTTATGATTTATGTTGTATTGTCGGTGCTCCAAAATTTCACTGAATAATTGGTGTTATTTCATTGATCATTTTTGATACTAGATCTATGGTCACTTTCAATCTGATAAATTTTTTCTGGAAAGGTTTCATCTGTTATTTATTTATTGTTTTTACCCTACATTTTCTTTGTTTTTCTTGTTAGTAACTCCTATTGATTCATGTTAGAGCTTTTCGATATAACTTTCAGGTCTCTTACATTTTCTGCTCATAATTCATATCATTTGTGCTTATTTTAATCTATATTTGAGAAAATTTTACTTCAAATATGATTATTTTGTTTTTCAGCCTGTGTAGTGATCATTTTCCACCACAATCATGTTCTCTTTCAAAGGACAAGAAGAATTTATTTTTTTCATAATAATCTATTCTTATTTTCTGAAAGAAATATTATTTTCATTCTCATAAATAAATATTTATTATAAATTTTCTTTGTTTTATTGACTCAGTACCATTAGGTATTAATTATTCTATTTATTAAACTTAATGATTCTCTTTCACGTTGGCATTCTTCAGGTATTTGCTGGTCCTTTACTGTGTGGTGAATTTGGTACTTTATCATCTATGTTTGCCCTTATTCTAAGTAACTCCTGTTTACAACAGCTGGTTTTTTAGTTTTATATTGAAAGTCTTGTGTAGAGCTTTTATTCTTGTAACTGCATAATTCTATATCTTTAGAAATTTACTGACTATGTAGGTTATGGATCCTCCTCTGTCCTTGAGGCGCAAGGCAGGAATAATTCTGAGATCTAGCTTCCCCCAATCTCCATAATCGCCTGCTAAAATAATCCCCAAAATAAAAATTTGTGACTGGCAATAAAAGGTCTATTTGTAGCTTCATTTTTATTCTCTCACTAATGTATTTTACAGTGCAAAAGTTTTTGATTTAATTAAGATAATTTATTGGGTTCTTTTTAATTCTTCATTTATAGATCATGCTCTTGATATATTAACTGTAAGAACCCTTGGCATGTGTCAGAAAGATTTTTCCTATGTTTTCTTCAAAAAGTTGAACATTTCTACATTTTACATTGTTATATTATTCATTTTTATTTAGTATTTTATAAGGTAAAAAATATATAGTAACAAGTTTATTTTATTTGAATGGTTGACCAATTTTTCTAGTAGACTTTGTTGAAAATACTTTTCTGTCTCCACTAAACTGACTTTATACCTTTGTTAAAAAATAGACTTACCAGGAACTACCTATATTATGTCTCTATGTAAAGACCTTGGGACTCATCCATCACTGGTCTTTACAGGAAAAAGCTAAAAACTGAACACCAGTAACATTTATTTTATGTGTCAGAGAGCGGAAGTCACAGGACAAAATGACATCCCAGCATATGTGATTTTTAAACACTTGACCAACCAAGTGTCATCCTTGCCCCAACCTGTCAAATTCTATGTATTGTTGGTGGCCAAAGTCTTCATAGGGTCCACCTCAGTCATTTCAGCTCCAGTCACCATCTTATCTCTGCTCCAACCCAATCTCAGTCTTCTCTTAGGAATTCCTCTTCTTTTGTCCATCTCCTAAGTGCTGGTTTTTCTCAAGTCATGTTCGAGGTCTTCCTCTCCATTTGCATAGCAACTTTGTGTCATATGGCCCAGTTTTGTAGCTTTACTTGCAATCTACTCTAAATTATTTATGTTAAAATTTTCCTTGGTCATATTTTTTGAGAATCTGGAGAAAGCTGTGAACTCTCTCCCTAAATATTTATGCATGGACTCAGGGATATAAAGTTTGCTTACAGTTTCAGAGGGCTTTTATACTCCTTAGTTAAAGATGTCTATGTGTTCAATGATGATTCCCAGAATTGCCTCTCCAATCTCAGTTTCTGTTATGAATTTTGAACATGAATGTTTAATTTTTCTTTTCAACAGCTCAGTGTAGGCTGAGATGGTTTTCATACACTTAAAATTCTGTATGTTCCAACTTAACCTTTAATTATACTCTTAACATCTTTTCCTTCCCTACAGTTTTCTATGTCACTGAATAGTATCACGATCCATGCATTTGTACAAGCTGGAAACCCAGTTGTCATCCTAGACTCTTACATCATCCTCTCTTGCACTAGTCCAAGCATATCAAGTACCAAATCTACTTGAAGCCACATCCTCAATAGCATAAAGTCACCTTTCTTCATTGTCTGCACAAATATCCATTTTGAAGTTAGTATAATATCTCTCATGAGATAATGAAACAGATCCATGACTTAGTTTTCATGATTCTAGCTTAATTCTTTTTTCAATTTCCTATACTATTCTTAGCCTCCCCCTCTCTATTTTTCTTTTTCTGTCAACATTTCCCTGCCACCACTTTCCCCAGCCTCACCCATCCCCACCTCACACCTTCAATCTTCCCCCATTTGGCTTTGTTGATGGGTCCTTCATGTATGTTCCTTAATGAACCTTCCTCTCCTTTTCCCATGTTATGCCCTTCCCTCCTCCCTTCTGGTTACTGTCAGTTTGTTTTTTATTTCAATGTTGCTGGTTATATTTTGCTTGCTTGTTTATTTTGTTGATTCAGTTCCACTTATAGGTGAAATCATATGGCATTTGTCTTTCATCACCTGGTTTATTTCACTTAGCATAATGCTCTCCAGATCCAACCATGCCTGTGCGAAGCCTAGTAGCTCCTTCTTCCTTTCTCCTGCATGTATTCCATTGTGTAAATGTACCATAGTTTTTTGATCCACTCATTTACTGTGGGGCACTTAGGTTGCTTCCAATTCTTGGCTATTGTAAATTGTGCTGCTATGAACATTGGGGCGCATAGGTTCTTTTGAATTGGTATTTCAGTATTCTTAGGGTATAATCCCAGCAATGGAATTGCTGGGTCAAAAGGCAATTCCATTTTCAGTTTTTTGAGGAAATTCCAAACTGTATTCCAGAGTGGCTGCACCAGTCTACATTCCCACCAACAGTGTACTAGGGTTCTCTTTTCTCCACATCCTCGCCAGCACTTGTTGTTTGTTGATTTGTTTATGATGGTCATTCTGACTGGTGTGAAGTGGTACCTTAGTGTGGTTTTAATTTGCATCTCTCTGATGGCTAGTTATGTGGCACATCCTTTCCTGTGTCTCTGGGCCTTATGTACGTCCTCCTTGGAGAAGTATCTGTTCAGGTCCTTTGCCCATTTTTTCATTGGATTGTTTGTCTTCCTGGAGTGGAGTCGTGTGAGTTCTTTATGTATTTTGGAGATCAAACCCTTGTCTGAAGCATCATCGGCAAATATATTTTCCCATACAGTTGGTTCCCTTTACATTTTGCTGGTATTTTCTTTAGCCATTCAGAAGCTTCTTATTTTGATGAAGTCCCATTTGCTTATTCTTTCCCTTATGTCCCTTGCTCTAGGGGACATATTTGTGAAAATATTGCTGCATGGAATATCTGAGACTTTCCTGCCTATGTTGTCCTCTAGGACTTTTATGGTGTTGCAACTTATATTTAAACCTTTTATCCATCTTGAGTTTATTTTTGTGTGTGGTGTAAGTTGGTGGTCAAATGTCATTTTTTGCATGTAGTTGTCCAGATCTCCCAATATCATTTGTTGAAGAGGCTACTTTTACTCCATTTTATACTTCTGTCCCCTTTGTCAAATATTAATTGACCATAGAGATGTGGGTTTATTTCTGGGCTCTCTATTCCATTCCATTGATCTATATGCCAGTTCTTATGCCAGTACCAGACTGTTTTGATTACAGTAGAATTATAATATAGCTTGATGTCAGGTATTTTGATCCCTCCTACTTTATTCTTCTTTCTCAAAATTTCTGCAGCTATTTGGGGTCATTTATGATTCCATATAAAATTTTTGAAATGTTCTATATCTGCAAAATATGTCATTGGTATTTTAATAGGGATTCCATTGAATCTGTAAATTACCTTGGGTAGTATGGACATTTTGATGATGTTAACTCTTCCAATCCATGAATATGGTATATGTTTCTGTTTATTTGTCTCTTCCTTAATTTCTTCAGTGTTGTGTAGTTTTCTGAGTACAGGTCTTTAACCTGTTTGGTCAAGTTTATTTCTAGGTACTTTATTTGGAAGACTCCCAAACTCTTTTTATGAGGCCAGCATCATCCTAATCCCAAAACCAGATAAAGACACAATGAAGAAAGAAAACTACATGCCAATATTGCTGGTGAACATAGACACTAAAATCCTCAATAAAATATTGGCAAACTGCATCCAACAATACAGTAAAAAGATCATACACCACGATCAAGTGCGATTCATCCCAGGGATGCAAGGATGGTACAATATTTGCAAATCAATAAACATAATACATCACATAAACAAAAGGAAAGATAAAAATCACATAATCATATCAATAGATGTGGAAAAAGCATTTGATAAGGTACAGAACCCGTTTATGACAAAAACACTCAGCAAAGTGGGAATAAAGGGGGCATACCTCGACATAATCAAGGTTATATATGAGAAATCTATATCCAACATTATACTGAACAGGCAAAAACTAAAAGCTTTCCCACTGGAATTGGAAACAAGACAAGGATGTCTGCTTTCACCACTCCTATTCAACATAGTATTAGAAGTCTTAGCCATAGTCATCAGACAAGAAAAAATAAATAAAAGGCATCCAAATTGGAAAGGAGGAAGTAAAACTGTCATTGTTTGCAGATGACATGATAGTGTACATAGAAAACCCTATAGACTACACTGAAAAACTACTCAACCTAATAAGTGAATTTGGCAAAACAGCAAGATACAAAATCAATATTCAGAAATTGAAGGCATTTTTGTAAACCAACAATGAAATATCAGAATCAGAAACCGGGAAAAAAATCCCATTTACTATAGCAATAAGAAAAATAAATAGCTTAATCTTTATTCTACCCAATCCATTTTAACAGCACTGCCCAAATAAACTTTCAAAAATGTACCTATGATCCTGATTAAAATTCTTAATTGCAATTCCCCCATCTCTCTTTAACATAGATTTTTAGGACTTAATTTAATCAAACTTATCTCTTAACCACAGTGCCTCCTATCCTGGATTTGCTCTAAATTCAAATCCTAGCAAAACTCTAAATTTCTAGGATACTTAAGCATCTTCATCTCAGGTTTTTTTGGAACTTTTCCCCTTCCAAGTGTTCTCTCCACCCTTCTCTATTTTAGATAACTCATGTTGATCATTCAGATTAATCTTCTTCTAAGATGTTCTTTTCTTTTAATAATAGACTGTGTATATCATGTAAATATCCCCTTTCCACGAATACACTTTAGTTCAGTTCTTATCACACTAAATTCTAATTTTTCCTTAGTTGTCTGTCTACCAGGACATAATGTATTTGAGGGACTACAAAATGTTACTGTTACACTTTCCGCTCAATACATATTCTTGAATGAATACATGAGTGCTTCTACAATCATTATAAATTCTGTCTTCCCCATGGAGACTTCCACTATTATCTCAATCCATATGAATCTTTTCCATATCTAAATTTTTCTTATCATATTTTCTGAATGTAACTCTTACCTTTTCCTGGTTATATCATGCAGTTTCTCTATTTTAGACTGCATATCACCCTTCAATTTATCCTTCAAAACAGATATCTCTTGTGTTGTATCACTATTTTAAAATTGTTAATTCCCACTCTATATTCCCCTTCCTCTACTTTAAAAACAATGAAGTTAAAAATTTTTATTTTGTCTTATAAAGGCTCTGTAATTTGAGTCTTAACTAGCTTTCTAGACTTATGTTACCACATTCTTCTTTGAAAATTAGTGTCATGCTTTAAAACCCTGTTCTGGTGCCACCTCCTAAAGACATTTCCTTAGGCTTCGACTTTAAAAGTGCTCTTTCCCTCTCACTTTAATGGAATCTCTCAGGCTTTCTTCCATGAGAGTTATTCCACCAGCATATTCACATGGCAGTACACAATCCCTTCCTGGAGAGGGGAACCACGGGTTATTTTCCATCCTTTCTCTCACAAGCTCTGTGACTTCATTCAGTACAGGTACTTAGGAAATGCTTCTTGGATAGGAAATGGAAGCTTTTACATTCTTTTCTTTAAGGGCAGGGACCACATCATCCTCATCTTACAACCAAAGAACCTACCAAGAATGAGAAGCATACTGAGAATTTAAAGAAGTCAGTACAGTAAGGTAATTTTTAAAATTTTTAATTCCTCACCTGAGGACATTTTTTTTCATTGCTTTTAGAGAGAGAGGAAGGGAGAGGGAGAGAAACAGACAGACAGACAGACAGACAGACATTGATGTGAGAGAGAAACACCAAGGTGAAAGAGAAACATTAATTTGTTTCCCAGACCAGGGACCTGAACTGCAACCTGAGTATATGCCCTGACCGGGAATCAAACCCACAGCCCTTTCAGTCTATGGACGATGCTCCAACCAACGGAGACACACTGGCCAGGGTAATAAATGAATTTTCTTAAAAATTTAAGAAAAGAAAAAACAACACTTAAATAAGAAACCAATGTAGAAATGGCTTTAATTGCCTGAACTTTTACAGCTTATACAGTTTTATGAAATCTGAAATAAAGAAAGCACTGCTCAACTGTTAGGGCTTGAAAAATGTCTGTGATATAATAAATAGCAATGTATTAATATATAAATCCCTAAATAGCTGAAAAAATGGTACGTACTTTACAAATATAGGATTAACTATATATTTTATGTCATTTTGTGATTTATCAAATACCTTTAGTTCTGTATCTTATTAATCTGTACAACAATCCAGCAAGGTGAAATCTCATGACAGGTTCCCCCTGGTTGCTAGAGTAAAAGCCATTTTGTGATAAAACTTTCTCTCTTTGGTCACCAAATACTCTCAAAATTAATTGAAGCTTATATACTTCAACAAAAAACCATAGTGGCAAAGTGATTACGGTTAAATGGATTCAATTAGGAGCCAATGTTATTGAAATGCTAGAGTATACTTGTTTTTTAGCACTATGTTTTGGAAGATTTGATTAGTTATTTTGTTTGTAAAGTCCAGCCCTAGGATTCCTGGCTAGACTCCACAGAATTTAGGACTAAATCCAAATGACATCCTAGAAACAAAGGCCTTATTTTCAGCTCTTGGGTCCAGTCTGGTATCCCAGGATATAACGTTCCCTGCCTGAGATTTTCTTTCGCACTTTTCTTCCCTTTCCTGCACTAGGAAGAACACAGTTCACGTAGGAGTCAACCTCCCTACCCCATTTCTGCCATTGCAACCTATGGGATCTTGCTTAAATTCCAGGGAAGCCATTACTCTTGGTTTTGGCTCAGGACACTTCTCTTTCTTCCAAACCCATGTGGTCTGTGAAAGACAGGCCGCAGCAACAACATTTGTTGGTTTTCACTTTTACCTGAGTTTCTCTTCTCTGTGGGAAGGCTGACCAATATGAAAAGGGAAAAAACTTCCTCTAGCTCTACCCCATAAAACTGGAGTCCTTAAATTTGTTCTTTCTCAGCCTAACTCAAGGAGTATATATAGAAAGTTTTTCAAAATAAAGTTTAATATAAAACTAGCCTTTTCTTCTCTTACACACAAACACACACACATCCTTTGCTGTGTAAGAGTGTGCTATTATTTTAGGAGAGGGATTTTAAAATTGATTTCACAATATAGGTCAAATAACACAAATGATCTAGAAACATTTTTCTCCTTTGCTTACGGTAAATATATTTCTCCTATCATCCAAGACTATAATTTATGAAGCACATTTGTTCCAAATTATCTTCCTTTCCTGTATGTTCACTGTAATAGATGTGGAATTAGGGACTCTCCAGTGTGTATCTTCTCCAAGAAAACAAACAATTAATAGAGTTCGTATGAAGATCATCCTTTCGGTCATCTTCATAATCTTGCTGGTTTCTCAAAACTCTAAGAGTATATTATAATTATATTAATGGACATTTTGCCCACAGAGTTATACTTTAGTATTCAGTAATAATGGTTCTCTGTGTTTGACTATTTCACTAAATGAGTTTCCATACCAATGAATTTCTAAGTTCACTTTTTCTTTAGATCTTAAAAACGAAATACTGTTTTTCTTTAACTTTTAAATATGTATATTTTCACTGCAATTTTAAGTTTAACAGTACATATACCTTATTTTTAAAATATTAATTTCCCAAAAGATGAAAACTAAACTGCATTTATGTGGAAGTATAATAACAATGGTAACTAACATTGATTGAGTGGTCACTGTGTACTGATAGTGTGCTCATGTAATTTGATCTACATCTTTGAGGTAAGGCCTATATCATTCTTTTTTTTTTTTAATAAGGAGTTAAGGAATATAAGTAACTTAAGTATCTTACCTAACATGACACAGCTGATGAAACATAATTATATTTTACTTATTATTTATTATTATGCATAATTATGTTTTAATACAGGAAAAATACATTTTAATATACTCATACCATAACTCAAATCACAGGCTTAAAGTAATCTAATTGTACCCTAAAAATTCCTGTAAAATATAGTCTTGATTTAAGTCATTTTTAGAGATTACATAAAATATAATGACAATAGGAACATATCACTCAGAGGGTTTTCGGGGTATTTTGACTTTCTTTACAGATACAAGCCTTTGATTATTATGTATTTCTCTTAGAAAAAAATACTATAGGCTATAAAGCCATGTGGGATTCTAATTTAAATTCTGTATAAATCAACTAAGGAAAGAAACACACTGATTAATGGTGTTTTAAACAATAGCCAGGTATCATCAGGGATCCCAAAAGCATAATTGCCAGAAAAGATAGAATTTATTGTATTTACTTCAACTGCCCCTTCCAAATTTTACTTGGGGTAAAAACAAAACTTGTTCTTCCTATTAATTTCATGAACCATTAAAAATGATACTTTCTTTATGTTCACTGTGTACTTTCAGCAGTGGACTTGGGGTTTTCTTGGATTAAAGTGACCTCTAAAATGTCCAAATATTTTGTTCGGCGATCAGGGTGACGTTGGGACTCTGAGTGAACACTCAGAACAGGGAAAGCTGCCATTCTCTCTGGGGCCCAGCTGAGGCTTAAAGAACCAGCAGCATGCGCTGAGGACTCAGGCTGTTGGAAGCTGGCATTGCAGGATGGGGAAGGTCACCTAACAGCAGCCTATGTGACTCCCGGTACAAGCTGGGCTCTCATCAATGCAAAATTACACTGGAATTCCCTGGAAATTATAACTAACAACCATTCCATAAAACTAAATAACCTTAATTTGACCAATGTGATGACAATTAAAAGACAGATAAACCATGGCAGACCTCATTTCTGTTCTTCTGCAAGACGTGTAGCAAGACATTCGATCTGCATTTTTCTCCCATTCTGATTCAATCCTTCTTTGGATCCTTGTTTAGGGCTAAAGGGGAAAATATCTTATATTACAGAAGCTGAGGTTACACTCAAGCAATGATTCTGTAAACATCATATTACAAGTTGATAAAAATAAAATGGATTTACTATGTCATGACTTTAGCAAAGAATTTAGGAAATAGATATTTGAAACATTAATTACATAAAAGGTATGTGCATGGATGTGTACGGTGGAACTACGGGTGGGAGTAGTTTTGGGGCTGAGGGTTGTATGAATCTCAATTATCCATCCCTAAGGCAAGAACTAAGACACTGTTTTTTGACTCCCAAGAACTATTTATTTTTGAACTATTCCTTTAACATTGACCTCAAGTTTTTATACTGTATCCAAAAGTAACATGGTCTAGAAACATGTCATTCCCTATAACATGTCCTCTTTGTACATGAAGTGCAGGGGTCTGTAATTAGAGATACTCTGAGGGTGAGGGGAAATCCAGTTTTACTTTAAACTCAGAACATATTTATTTGATTTATTAAGTCATAATCATGTGTGTTTGTGTGTGTGTATGAATGTAAATCTATACACATCTCTTGATGTATTAGTTTCTAATCAAATTATAAATTCAGTCATGATTTTTTCTTAAAGCTTTCATTAGCTGGGATAATTAGTCAGATTTTTCTGAAATCTAAAATTTACATAAACTTGACATCTCTTGGCACATTGTGTGCTCACAGCTCCTTCAACATTATAAAACAGAAATAAAGGCTTCTTGTCACCTTTAACAATTGTGACAGTGAAAAGAGTTCAAATTTCAAATTAAAAATATAATTTTTGTCTTATCTCTGCTTCTATAACTTGTACTATTTTTAGTAAATCAGTCCCCTTCTTGGGTCTCAGTATCCTCCTGTGTGAAATGAGGAAGATGGATTAAACCTCTAAGGTCCATTTCAGTACAAATTCTGTAAATCTTGTAATTACTTCCATTTTATGGTGGTTTGTGCAGTATCTTGTTTTGTGAACAATTTAGGCCTATATCCTTCTGACCCATTTTTTAATAGCCTTGGAGCTCCTAAGGGAAGGGAAACAATAACAAGTGAATAAGTTATTTGCTGCTTATAATACATTATATTTTGAAAATGTCAAATGCTCTCATAATATGATTTAATATCCAGTTTCCATTTTAACTAATTGCTTTACATTGACACATTCATCCTTTTTTTATCCTTTACTTCAATTATTCTCTGATGATAAAATCAATATATTGTCATTATAAGAGCTTATAAAACACAGAAAAGCATAGCAAAGAAAAAAGTAATAAAGGTATTACCTTTAATCTCTATCCCAGAAAACCATTGTTACTCTAGGCTCACCTGTGTGTGAGTGTGTGTATGATATAATTTTCCAATATTACAGTAATTGTGTTTTCAGTGCTGTTTGTGACCTACCTTTATCGATATAAATATTATGAGCATATTTCCATGCTAATGAAGATAGAGTCTATGTCACTATTTTAATTGCTACAAGTTTGTCCAAGGTTGGAATGTGCCATAATTTATTTAACCAAGCAATATATTGTTGGGGATTTTAATTGTTTCTAATATTTGTTATTATAAGGAATGTTTAAATAAATATTTTTAAAAATATTTGCTAATTATTTCATTGCATTCTGAAAAATTAAGTTTTGTGCACTGAAACTTTTTATTGTTGTTTTGGAGAATATACTTACAAAAGCATTTTAATCTGTATCTGGTCCTATGTAAATTCCTGTTCGATCCTACGATTCAGCTCTTGACTCCCACTTCCTGAGTCAGTGGTCCTTAGATCTTCAGCCTCCACCACCTACAATGCCCACACCCTGCTGTCTAACTCAGTCTTTCGTTCTCTCTTTTTCCTTTTCATTTACTCAAGGCATGCCAGCAAAATCCTCCTTTCCTTTCTATGTATTTTCCTTTCTTAGTCTCCCAAAAGTATTTAAAACAAAGCTTATGTATCATGTGAACTGTACAGCTTATTATTTACTCAATCCTCTTGAGTATCAAATAGATTTGGTTCTAGTATTAATATTTGAATGGTATATATTTTATTTATGGGTTATATTGTATTTATATATAAAACCTTTGTAGCTGATCCTTTAATCCTTTATATCAGACATAGTCTATACATAATTTAAGGATTAATTTCATAATTCAGCAACATGAATAAAATCACAGGAATTCTTTCACATGATATTGAGTTTGGGCAAAGAGGTACACAGTTTTGTAATTTTTGAGATGTCTAGGGAAGGAAAATGTAAATAAACATCCGTACTGCTCAGTGGATTCTGTATTCTTTCAAGTGTATTTTAGCTTTATTTACTTTTTGATCTATATAAAAATAATCTTTATCTTTCCTGCCAATAGCTGTGAAAACACAAAAGCAATAATCTTATCTAATAGAGCAGCAGCTAATTTTCATCATTGGGTGGAACTCAATGTTCAGGCTTTATGCCCGGCCAGCGCCTTGACAGCTAGCCTGGGGAGCTTAGGACGGCAGCCTCTGCTCTGGCGAGAGCTTGGGGATGTGCAACTGAGAACGCGCCTTCCAAAGAGGTGGCACACGCTCGCCACTCCAGACCATAGCCCTGGCAGCAAAATTACCTATCAGTTCAGAAGTCCTAGGAAAGCTAAAGAGAAACAGAGAGCAAATATTCAAAGGTCAAGTAGAATGGTCCATCCTGAGTCATCTAGGCAACTCCGAAGAGGGGGACAGAGGGTAATAATGAGAGACCTAGTAAATGTGAACAAGGGTAGGTCAGAGAAGAGGGAAAGACAGAGTTTACCAGTGCCTGGAAGCTGGGATTGAAAAAAAAAAGAAAAAGAATAAAGAGAGAAATGGGCAAGATTAAAAATAATAATGGAGAAAAACCTGGCAAGAAAAAACAAGCTGCGAGACAGATTTGAACCATAAACCTTACTTTGTTTCACAGCCAGTATTTATTAGATAACAGTACTATTACTCACAAGTCTCCAGGAAAATGGTTAAATTGTGCATAACAAGTTTAACTGGTGGAGCTGAACACTGGTTTACGAGTACACATGTGAGAGCATGTGAGCACACAGACACAGCACCCAACATCGTTGCCTTGTGAAGTGAGTGGGCACTTTACCTTTTCTATTTCATGAGAAAGTGGTTGTTGGAAACGTAAAGGCAGAGGGGAGAGAGGAAGAGTGATGGAGCTGTTGACATGTTGTCTATTCCTGTGAGCCACTGGGTTAGACAGGTTAATTCCAGAAGCTACAAGAAATATAGTTATAAAAGGTCATGAGATTATAAGACAGCCCTAGAATTTGAGAGAACTGTTACCAGTGCGGCATTTGTGAGACCTTGTAGCTCATGTGATAAAAAGGGCATTCTCCTTTCATTGGAATAATTAAAGCCTGCCCCTTCTACTTGAAGAACTGAAGGTCAGCAGGAGATTGCACCCTGTTGCATAAGATACTTTGGCTGGGTCACCTTGAGCAGAAAACATTTAAGTTTCCTTAACGATTTTGCAGATAACTGAGTTCACTTAAAAGATGCAACCAGGTGAGAAAAGACAGACCTGGAAGATATTTCTGTGATAATTACATCGGATTCAACTGCATGCGGAATACAACTTTGGTATATTTCCTGATAAAACTGGAGTTGACCCTGAAAGCTAAACTGTCTTACCCGGGGAGTGGTTGGGTCTAGGGCCATTGTAACATGTCTGTATATAGGTTTACATAAGTCCAATTCATTGCCACAGACAAGAAAAGTTGGGTAAACGTATGGTTACATATAAAAATGTACCAAAGGGAAGCCAGTACTTCAAATATCGTGTGAATTGATTTATGGCTGTGGAGAGTTTTCAGTTTTGGAAATTTCTTGGTGGTCTAGGTCAGTAAGTTTTAATCTTTTTCTTCTCATGGCACACGTAAAGTAATTACTAAAATTCTGTGACATATTTATTTTTTGCCAGTCTGACAAAAACTAGTATAATTCTGATTCATTCATGCCAGATGGTTATTGTTGTATTGGTTGTTGTCATATTTTTATTTGACAGTCTTAGGAAAAAAGAGGCCAGTACCCCTGACTAAATAGTCAGGTATTTCATGTTTTGAAAGTACTTGTGGCACACTGGTTAAAAACTGTTGTTCTACATCAATTTGAAGCTCTCCAAATGACGTTATATAGAAATATCTGGGAGTCCAAAGTCAGCCAGGACACCCTGGTTTCAGAAACCAAAAAGGGCTTGTAAAATGAGTCTGTTTCGTCATAAATTTCTAGGATATTTTCAGAGAAGGAACAGAGTCAACAGCAGTGAACTAAAATTTTCTCAAGTTATATAAATCCAGACCCTGGAACCCTGAGAAAGGCCTGCTATTTCTCTAATGGGATGCATCACCTGGAATAAATAATATTCATTCCCAATCAGCACTCAAAACATACCTGGGATGTCTCCACATTAAATTTTACATAAAGAAAGAAAAGCTGCTATTTTGTTTGACACTAAAATGCCGGTGCCTTATGAGAAATGAAGCCCCACAGGCAGAGTCTGAAAGCTATGAATGAAATGAAAGAGAATGAAAATATCTTTATCTTACTAACATAAAAGGATGTTTTCCTAAACACAATATAATTTCTAAAAGTTTCTATTCCCCAATGTATAGAAAAATTTATTTTACTGATTTGCACTGCTTTATATTTGTGACATACAGTTTTTCCTTGGAAATGCATATTGGAATACCAAGCTTGGGTGTGCACAGGAAGAGGAATAGTAGCCCTGAAGCCCATTCCAAAGACAGAACCTCTGTGAAGCACTTTGCCTAAATTCTTGCTCGAGCTCCCACCAAAGCCTACAGGTTGTTTTTCTAGACGGCATAACTCAGAAATTGCAAGCGCCCTGCTCTGGAGGATTACCCCGGTGGGAGTGGGAGTGGTGCATGTCTCAATGGAAGAGGAGAGTCTGTGGGTTGGGTGTTTTTAACAAGGTACACATTTGCACTGTAAGAAAAAAAAAGAAGTTGAGTTTCCTTTATCTTCAGTCCTTAGACACCAGAAAAGTCATCTTCACATCTAATTACCAGGTCTGCTTCCCCTGCTCAGTGTTGTAAGTCCCTGTGGCTATCCCCAAACCTTATGTTAATTGTGTTACACATAAAAATTCAGTGTCAGAAGTCAGTATAGTGGCAAAAATACTATTGAAAGGACAATGCTAATTCTGTAGTTGTCGACAGAAACCACAGCAAAGAGAGCAAGGTGAGGGTAGAGTGACCATAAGAAACCCAGTGTCAGCAGAGGAACAGACTGTGGTATGTCCCACTCCAAATCAGGAAGGAGACAGACTGTCTTCTATAGAAATGCTCTAGAAGCTTGTCCTTGTTCAAGGAAGGAGTATGTGTGGGATGAGGAGGGAAAACTAGATCCCATCAGATGGTGCTACAGGGGCTACCTAATCAACATGTATTTGGGTTATAGAACAGAGTTGTATAGATAAAAATCTTTAATTAAAAAATAATTTGTAGCTAGTATGGACATATTTTAATATTCAATGCAACTAGATATCAATTTAGAAAGCAGGGTATTTGCAATATCCTAAAATCATTATTCTGAAGATCATAATTTGGTAAAATTACATTGAAGGTGAAATTGTATCATACAGTTTTATATTATTCTATAATAGTTTTAAGAGCCCCCCACCCCACAATTTTAAGTTCTTTAGCTCAGAGATACTGCAAATTATGTGGCTGGATTTTGTTTCTGTCCCACATTTAAAAGACTTCCTATTGTCAGACATCAACAAGGTCCTAGTCTTTAGGTAACAGTGTTAGAGATGAATCACCTTAACTATCTTCTTTGGGGTGATAAGAATGATTGCATTATTTTAATACCAATGGTACTTTTATGGTAGAACCGTGAATAGCTCATAACATGGGATCAACTCAGTCAATCTCAACATACCCTCAGTTTATATAGCCTGGTTATAGCTGGTTAAAATAGCTTTTGTAAATTTTTCTTCTATATGATTTTAGAGCTCTAAATCAGTGGTCCACCTTTAAAGGTAGATGCATTCAGCACACAATAGTAATAACAGTAATTTAAATATTCCCTTTTCCTTGAAATAATTACCATTTATTATCTCTCTTTCTAGATAAGTGGAGAAATGGTGGATTTTGTAAGGAAAAAAAGTAAATGAACATTTGGGTATTTGAGACTGAGAATATCAAATTTTCAAGTCTTATGAGCTTTAAACGCATACTCCTAAAAATGAATTTCTGATCTTTTTATCTGTTCTCTGTAGGTCAGCAAGGGCTATTACATGTCTTCATGTCTCCCATTGCACCCATAACAGTGTTGTTCTTATACCAGTTCTCAGTAGATACAAATTTTATCAACAGATCCTTCTAATAGAGTTTAATCTATAGAAATCAGTTTGGTTTTTCTTTGCAAACTTCTTTATAAAATAGAAAGTTCAATTGCATCCACTTGCCAAGAAAACAACATGAGACCTTCGGCACCTATCGGTGGGGTCAGTGTCATTGAGGCTGGTCGCCCTCTGCAAACAAAGACTGTCGGAAACCTATGTTCACAAATTTAAAAAATGGTATTTTCTGTTCCAAATACATAGCTCCTTTTGAAAAATTTAAATAAACGTTAGAGTAACTGGATTAAACCAAAATTATCATCTATAGCCTTTCTGATTTTAAAGGTATAAATCCCAGTATATTAAGATTTTTACTGAGATAAGTAAAATTAACCTTGATCAATCAAATACATATGAATCAATACAACACCACTGCTATTGGTTCACAATGGTAAATCTACAGTAAATTAAAAATTAATTAACTAATTAGCAAATTAATTAAAATTTGAACTAAGCATTTTCATTTCTATTTTGAGTTTTGCTTGGAGATAACCACAAAATAAGGCATGTTTTGGCACTAGTTTTTGTTATACTTTTCCTTTTGAAGACTCTAAATAAAATACATTAGATTTCATATTCTCTGTGAAAAGGGAATAATTGTTTCTTCCTCCCCTAATCCCTCCTGCCACAGAACTGAGCTCTGCACTCATGGGCGGAGCAATTCTCCCTGCAGCAAACATAGTTCTTCAAAGACTAGACAGACTTGTCTCCCTGGCACCATTGCCAGTGAAAAGTTCTCACATGATTTACCTGTTTAAAACACAATTAAGTGGAAGGTTCCAGATTTCGAGGCAGTCATCTGATTGAGAAGGCAATTTGTTATGTCTCAGCTAACACCAAGATTAAACCAGGACTCAGTTCTAGAAAACTCCAAAGGGTCTTAGTTTAGTGAAGGATACAAGGGACACTATGCAAATATTCTGCATTGTATTTAGCCATGACAGGAATTAGACCACACAGACTTAAGGATTTGTTTCTAGCAGTTTTAATTTCAAACTAAAATATTCTATCCCCCTCTCTCTGTGTCCTTACTTTTTTCAGGCCAAACGCTAGCTTCTTGGAAAGCCTTCCCTGATGTTCCTCTTCACTCCCCCCCTCCACAACCAACATGTTTTTCTGTAATTGTAATCTTTTTACTTCATTTAGAAAATAAGCACAGTTCGTGATTATATATTTCTTCATTTACCATTACTCTTTATCATTAGATGGTTATTTTAGCCTCTCAGAAAACATATATTGAATAAATGCTGATGATAATTATTCACTCACATATAATAAGATAGAATAACACGTTTATTTTTTAAACTCTAAGCCTTTCATTTAACAATAACATAAACATTCAGATAACTGAACTGATATTTTAATGTAATCATAGGAAAACCTTGGAAAATAAGATTATTAATAAAGTCATAAAAGTATGCTTAATACATGTACATTATGGTAAAATGACCATAAACTTCCTATATATTTTCTAATAAGATGTAATGTGCATTTTCTCTATTACTTGAAAATATCCAAATCTTCTATAGAATACAAAATAGATAGAATAAATGAAACTCAAATACGTGTTATGTAAAGAAAAGTTATATCCTAAGACATGGTAGACATAAATAAAATAAAGCAGAGGGTATGAGTGCTAACCGTATATAAAAGATAAAGAGGTACTAAACATAGAAGAGACATATGAAGTTCTCAATCCTCATGAGGTCTTAAATCAGCCAGCCACTGGTGAAATTCATATTCCATGTCTACAACGGACCCACAAAACCTCAAGCTTATTGTCAAGTTTCATCTGTGGATCAGATGTTCTTAGCTCTGCATCTCTCTTATTAAGCAGTGTATTGTGGTAATCCTGCTCTTAACTGACCACATCTTTTATCTGCATCTTGGATGTGGCAAGTTTCTCCTAAGTTCTAAAGGCTCATTTTCCTACCTTTTGATACATCCCAAGCAAGAGATATTAGAAAAGGCAAGAAGTGGTGAGGGGAGGAGGGGGGGGGACATCTGCAATAGTGTTGACAACAAAAATAAAGAAAAAAAAGAAGAGAAAAGGCTAAAATTTTAAAAATGCCACTGTGATGTCCAGCTTATAATTACTCAAAACTACAGAAAATTAACAAGCAACAGGAACAAATGTCAGAAAATTACACTTTCCAGCTCTCCCCATTATACGCCGGAGAAATGAGCCAGTGAGGCTTGAATATTGAGACGCTTCTTCAAAACGTATCTCATGAGTGCTGCTTGAATATGCCTATCATTTTCCCCTATTCTGCTATTGACAGTGTATGTGGACAAGGAGTGACAAATAAATTATATAAAACCTATTGGCTTAGTCCCAGCTCCCTGCCACTGTCATTGGAAAGGACCAAGGACTTTTTCAAATACACAACAGTACAGGCAAATTTAAGGAAGACAAATAAAGTGTTTGGTGACTTCCCTGTTAGATTCCTGGCCATAGACATTCAAATTAGGTGATAATGGTATACCTCAAAAGAAAGAGGACTTCTGGAGGCTGTCTGGAATGCCTGGTTTGGGTTGCAAGAGGAAGCCACAAGAGTTATAGTGTGCAGAAAGCAGGAGTTAAATAGTTAACATAGCAAAAGGCCATTCTTCCTAACAATCACAGTAGTCCTAAGGGTTTATTTCATTCTTCTCACTCCCTTCCCTGCAGAATGTACATTTATAAATAGTATGATAGGACTCCTGTCAACAAAATTTTAATTCCCCCTTTCTCCTTTCTAACCCAAATCCTATATATTCTAACTTTACATTGTAAAGATAATGATCAATTATTTTTTTATAAATGCCATACTTATCCATGTACTGTTAAAGAATTCAGTTTTGTTATCGCTTTGCTGTATCTAAGTGAGATATTGGTTTTCTAGAATATTTTGTTGAATCAGCAATTCGCATTTCCATTTTTGTACAGAAAGAAGAAAAGTAGTTATGAAATAGCCATGTTGCCACAAATGCACATACAAACATGTCATAATTACTTACAGAACTTTGGAACCTCTTGGGATAAGCTACGCCTAAGGCCACGAGAGAAACTCAAGCCTAATTATATGGTTGCTCGCTCTATTTGAAAGCTGTAGATGCCCCAGACTTCAAATATTTACTTGGACCTGGGAAGACTCCAGAAAGAGTCAAAGTATTTTCTATATAAATAACCAAAAACCAGTGGGAACCTTAAACAGCTACTCTGGGCATGGCTAGTCAGGAACCTGGTCACAAAGGAACAATATAGCCCTAGCACTGTAATCTCCTTCAAAGCTGCTCAGTAATAATTCATCAAAAATAGACAAATGAAGGCAACATAGCATTTTAGAATTGAAAGAAAACTTTGTCATAATCTCTTCAAACAATTTATTCTGCCATTGCGTAAATTTAGGAACAGAAACGTTGGTTGATATACTCACAGGCCGGTGGATATTTTAGCCACAGAGCCAGAGCTTTCTTGTCTAATGCTGACTGCCACGGAAATGATGCCTCTAATTTCAGGAGCTGGGGAGGGCTACTGAGTGGACAGGCTGGAGGGTCGATGTCCTGGTTTTCTCAGGACTGTGTCAGTTTTAGCACCAATAGACCTGGGTTCTGGGAAACAGCTCAGTGCCAGGTAAACAGGGATTGTTGGTCACTCTGCTTTTGAGTTAATAACTCCAACAGATATCAGGGTTGAAGGTTTTACCTGTAGCTTCTTGATTCCTGTTAATATCAGGAAAGAGAGCAGGATGAAGCTGCAAATTTTCTGGTTTTCTGTGAAGGCCAGGCAGGAAAAGCTTTGAGAAGAGGATTCCTTAGCCCAACAATGTGCATGGTACTTAATCGATATTAAATGGGTGAAAGATTATTAAATGAATGAATTTAGTGGCATCATGAAAAATGAGAAGAAAATAACCTCTCAAAAATGTCAATACCCTAATCCATGTCCTTATGTTATGTATACTACATGGCAAGGGGGAATTAAGTCTGCAGCTGAAATTAAGGTTGCTAATTACCTGACTTTAACATCAAATGATTTTACTTTATTATCCAAGAGGGCCCAATGTAATTCACAAGAGTCTTTAAATCAGGAAGGAGGAGGCAAAGGATCAGCACCAGAGAGGTGGCTTTGGGAAAGACTTGACCTGCCTTTCATGGCTTTGAAGAGGGAAGAGACCACAGGCAAAGGCATAACAGTAGGTTCTACAAGCTGGAAAAGGCAACCAAAGAGATTTTTCCCTAGAACCTCCAGAAAGGAACATAGCCCTATTGACACCTGGATTTGAGCACAATGAGACCCATTTTGGGTTTCTGACCTTTATAAGATAATAAATTTGTGTTGATTTAAGCCACAAAATTTGTGGTAGTTTTGTTTTTTTTGTTTGTTTTTTTGTTTTATTTTTACAGCAGCACTAGGAAACAAATACACTATTCTAGAGAGAAAAGAAGAAATAGCTCATAGAACAAATTAAAAGGCTCAGATCACATGACTTATTAACGGAATTTAAAACACGCAATAAGAAGGCAGGAGAAAGAGATAAAGTGAGTCAATACAGTTTATACAGTACCAGCATACTACTTGAATCCTGGGTTCACAATGTTTCTAAGTCTTCTACCCCTCCCAGCAATGTTAACCTCCCAGTTGTTCCAATGGTGTAATTAAGAGACTTAGGGTTGAGATGTGAGTAACAGTGTCCATGGACAGAAGATGCCCTGGGCCAGTGATACCCATTGGCAAGACACAGGGACAAGTCCACTTGGGCACATCTAGTGAACAATTAATCTGATGAACAGTCATGAGTTACTTCTGTGGTTCTCGGTGAGACAACACATGAAACCAAAAGGGTGTCACCAGTGAGTGGCCAAATTAAGATCTCACACATATTGAACGTTTATGTATATTTAGTGTACCCTAAATATTTAGTGTTGTCGAATAGTTTATGTATTATGAATAGGAGCATTCAAGTGCCTCATGTATAATTTAGAGTGTCTCATAAATATTAATTGCCTATTGGTCCATCTACCTAATACATACTCTACTTACTACTTATTTATACTTAAAACATCTTAAGAGATTCGTGCAGCTCATCTGCATTCTTGTTATCTATAGCAGAATGAGATTTTTTTCAAATGAAAGAATAAGTGCACATTACACCTGTAAAGAGGGTGAACAAAACTGCGAGGTATTCCAAGGCTATCCCAATACAATGACATGCTGAAGACTCTCCCCATGTCTCAGACATATACTACCACTGCCACTTTTCCGTAGTCCTCACAGCGTACGTTTACAGGGACACTTTTGTTTTAAGAAAGACAATTTCTTCTCCAAAGTTAAAAATTCATCTTTTTTTTGCCTTAAAAAACATTATTTAAAATAGCCTTTGTCCTTTTAATAACTGGAACCACATACTATTCAGCATAACAATAAATGTGTGCCTCTGGTCATCATGCCTTGTTCTTTAAAGGGAGCTGTGGGGTAGTACAAAGGATAAGCTCTAAAATTCAGGAAAAAAGATGCTCTTTCCCCGCCTGCCCCTAAATAGCTCTGTGACAATAGCCTATTCACTCCAACGTCCTAAGCTCCTGTTTTCCTCTTATTTAAGTTGGAGAGTTAGACTTGAGAATTTCCATAACTATTTCGAATCATACAAACTAATTGCTCTCACCCGCTCCTGCTCCTGGATTTGCCTAAGGGCAACAGTTAGGGTCTCTGACATTGCTTTTCCGGAGAGCCTTAAAAATACTAAAATGGCCCTGGCTTATGTGGCTCAGTGGATTGGGTTGTGGCCTGCAATGCAGGGGGTCACTTGTTCGATTCCCAGTCAGGGTACATGCCTGGGTTGTGAGCTGGGTCCCTGGTTGGGGGGAGCAGGAGAGACAACCACACATTGATGTTTCTCCCCTTCTCTCTCCCTCCCTTCCCCTCTCTCTAAAAATAAATAAATAAATAAATAAAATCTTAAATTTTTAAAATAAAAATAAATAAATAAAAATAAACAAAAAATAAAAAAAAGTAAAATGAAATTCATAACCAAAAGTCCCATACAATAATTTTATATACAAACCAGAAAAGCTGGAAAAAATAATTTCAATGTTCTGCCTTTCCACCACTGAAATATGGTTAATTTAGCCTTTAGGATTTTAAAATCATGGTTTGGATTACAGTCAAGTAGCTAGCAGAACTTTTTAACTCTAGAAAAAGAAAATCAACAAACAAAAAAATGTCCAAAGATTAGACCCAAGCTGTAATATAAATACAGAGGTCAAAGGCCTTAGAGTCAGCAGCCAACTTTTTTCCAATAAACGGGTATCACATCATATCCTCCTAGGCTGGAGCAGTTTCCTAAAACTTTGCAGCTGTGTTTATCCTTGGTGTTACATCACACCCGAGCATAGCTCCTATACTGAAGTTTTAAATCAGTTCCTATTGTCCTGTACCTAATAGTATCTGCCCATTAGGCTCTGTTGAACCATTCAACCAAGTCTCTATTCAAATTACTCTTGAAACTAAAACATCTTCTTGCTTTTCTTTTTCCTTAAAATATAATATAATTCTTCAATCTCTTCCTTTTTGATATTTTTCCTCTTCTCTTAATAAAACCTCTAAAGAAGCGAATGCCAAAACTGGGCTTGCCGCAGTGATAATTTGATGAGGCCAATGAGAAGACACTCACAATCCCACAGACCATGTGCTGCTTTTTCTCATAGCAGCAGGTGGCAGCCTGCTCTCAGGCTGGGCATGACACACTGTGAGTGGGGGAACTGAACCATGACAGATAGGATCTTTCTTACTGTCTTTGCCCAACTCACAGCTCAGACTTTGACCCACTACTCAAAAAGACTGGAAACGCCAAATTCATGGGAGCTTTTTTATAAGAGAATGAATATTTTCTTATAAAATAATACATAGACTGGCTCTCCTACCCTCTCTGAAAGGTAGAAGACAAAAAGAAATAGCAAATGATATGTCCAAAAAACAAACAACAAACAAACAAACAAAAAACAGTGCTACCTCCAATTTGCCTCATTTCTGGTAATATCTCCTTTGTTAAACTGGGTGTCATATATCCAACTAGTACTCTCCTTTGTTATTCTTGTCGCCCTCAGTGCAAATTTTTAAACATTGCCAAAAAGAAGTTGCATAACAATTTACTGTGCGAAGAAGGGTTTCTTTATACAAAATTTTGTCTCTTTCTATAGGAACTTTACAACTTTAACAAAAAAGTTGCCATCCACATTTGCCCCCTTCCAACATGAGCACAAAAAAACACTCCGGTCTTTTAAAAGTATTTTCTAATTTATAGGCTATTTGTCACCCCACCTCTACATTATCTTCCAGTTTTAAAGTTTTCACCAGTAAAAGTGGAGATATGACATCATAATTACACACACGTATGCAGTCATATCGATAAATATGTCACATGTGTTTCTGTAGTCACCTACTGCTGCTTTTACCTAGTAAAGGTCTCTGACACTTCCGATATTTCTGTCCTAAAACTGCAAAGTTAAAAATGAGAAGACACCATGAATTCGTTTTGCCTTTTAAGATTTTTCTGGCACAAGATCAAAGAGAAAAAAAGAAAAGCCCAAGATAAGGTTTAAAACTAAGAAGCTTGCACAACAACGTGAGCGTTGACGTTTGTTTGTAGTTGAAATAACTCTGACAACAACTGTTGAGCCATAGAAACAAGGCCTGGGGTTAGTTTGAATTTCAGGAATGAAAGGAAAGAACAGATGTTTCAGATACTGAAAATGTATTTAGAATCTAAACTCCCCTCATCTTCCTGAAAACTGACCTTTAAAAACAATCCACATTGCTACACACTTTTATTTGAAGTAAGTAAACAAAGCCACAGAAAGGAGAGTTTGTCCGTGGAATGTGTCTATTTGAATTACTTCTACAAAAAAGAGAAAAGAGGAAAATTACTAGCTTAATGTATAAATCACATACCATTTAGAGAGAAATATGATTTTAGGCTCTGCTAATAAAGAAGAAATTCCCTTTTCTCAGAGAAGTTGCTTCATAAACAAAATGTAAGCTTCCCCAGTACTACCCAGGTGCCAGACATCTGTCACTTCACAGCTGGCCCCTCCGTAAGTCACCCAAACAACTCTGCTCCTCTCCAGCCCACAGGGACAGTGAGCCACACTACTGAATCTGCCTGGGTGTCCGGGCAAAGCCTGCTGCCCTGCCTGAAAGTCAGAATAGCAAATGACATGTACAAAAAATAAACAAGCAAACAAACAAAAAACAAACGAAATAAAGAACTAGCAAATGATATGTAGTATGATATTATAAACAGTAGTTATAATTTACCTGAGGGTGAATTTTTCCTAAATGGCTTATCTCATAGGCTTCCCAATGTACTTTTACAAATTTGCAATATGAGTATACAAATAATGGTTGAATATTTGAGGCTTTATAAGTAAATTATGGTAGTAGAGCATGAGGTTTGCCTGTGTCATAGAACATTTGCAATTTTGTGACACTTTCCCTTTGACACCTTTTGTGTACGTAGGATCATATCTTTAATATCCAAAAGAAATCTTTAGCTTCCCTCTGAAACACAAGAAGCTGGGCTAGTGAACCATGTAGAGAGGGGGAAAGGCCTGTCATTACTGCAGATCTTTGAAGCACATAATGTCCTCAATTCGCTTAGGCAAACTTGAGGCCGCATGTATAGAAAAGCAACCCAGCTTGTAAAATGCATCTTGCAGCTTATTTGTAGTTACATTAGATTCTTCTGTCTCTTAGAAAAGAAAGTATGTTTCCATAGGTCGATCCCACTGTAATAAAAGTTCTCTGAATACAGCTGCCTTTAAGTTTCTGGAGCTGAGTACAGGCAGCTACAAAAGTGAAAGTGTGCACCTTGACTTTCTATGCACTATAAATAGCAATCAAAAATTAGATTAAGAAAAAATTATATATGAGTATGTGTATGGACTCAAGCATGGGAAGAAAATATGCTTATAGAAATATATCCATGACTAAAAATATATATTTCTATATAATTTATAGACATGTTTTTATACATGAATACTATTGCCAATTTGAGAATATAAACAAAGATTGTAAATTCTATTTCTTTAGGATAAACGTTTGGAACTTCTATCTCCAGACCTCATTTTTAAGCTAAAATGGGAAATTTTGAAGACATTGACCAAGTCTCATGTCTTTTTGCCTCCGATGACTACAAATTCTCAATAATGGAGAAGGAATGAATAAGAGACTTTCTAAACAGCCGAGTCAGGGCAGAAGTGGCAAGCTTTTCCCACTGTAATCAGTTTCTTGGATTAGACTTTTGAAACCCAAATTTGGGTTTTTTTTCTTTTTCTAACTTGCATGTTATTTTAGCCAAACTAGTGAAGAATTAGTTGGGAAAACTAAGAGTGAAGCTCCAGCATCCCTTATAAGAGGTATATTACCTTTCTTTTTACAAAAAGATCTTGGCGTTGTGCCTTCACTTGTGCAGTGTTTATGTAAGAAGGTTTCCGCAGGTGGTGAGGACAAGTCTGGAAGCTTGATTCATGGGCGGTTAAGCAGATGAACAGGTTGTAATTGTGTGTCTCAGATTTCCAAATCAAGAAGCTGCTTTGCCTTGCAGTGGTTTGATCAAAATTTTTAACCAAAGCTCTTGCAACCAGCAATCAAACTCTTCACCCCAAGCAGAACTGATATTCTTATTTGCCCATGCAGATAACTTCTAACTTATCAATATTCTGGGCTGCCTGCCTTGAAAATGAATTTGCATAGTATTATAGGTAATTTATCTTTGGACATTCTTTCACCCCATGTTACATATAACATTTTTAGTTAGGTTTATCCTTTGACATCACCCTGGAAAGCTGGAGAGATGATTAAGGACTTAGAATCACACTCAGACATAGACAAATATACATCTACGAACATACTGAACTTTGTGAATGATCATCACATCATACAATTCTTAATTCACATAAGAGTAATTATAGAATTTTATTATAGAAAATGGATGAAAGAGGAGATTTCTAACAATAAGTATTATCACAGAAAAAACATTTTGTCATGGCTAATACCTTCACAGATATTTAATAAGAAATCTCCACTGGAAGTTGGTAGAAACATATTGAGAATTATCCACCTATTTCATCTTTGCAGGCCTATTAATGTATAAGTATTATCTAATATGTACACCATTGATGCTATGTATGAGTAAGAGATAAAGTTAAAACTTGAGAAATGTTCTTAAATTAGAGTATTTAGAAAAGTTGGTAACAATAAATTTATTTGATTCCACCACAAATTACTTTTGAAATATTATAAATCAATTAATTAATGTTTTATCATTTACATATTTTCACTAGATTATTATGTTAAGTGAAATAAGCCAGAGAAATACAAACACCATATGATCTCACTTATATGTGGAATCTACTGAAAAAAATAAACTGAGGAACAAAATAGAAATACATGTAACAGACTGACAGTTGTCAGAGGGGTGAAGGAAGGGGAGGACTGGATGAAAGAAGGTGAAGGGATTAGCCAAAGAACATATAAGCATAGCCCATGGACACAGACAACAGTGTGGTGATAGCCAGAGGGAAGAGGGTTGGGAGCTGGGTGAAGGGCGGGGCGGGGGCAGGGGATGTGACATCTGTAATAGTGTCGACAATAAAAATAAAGGAATTTATTTTGTCTATGTGTTAGCAAGATGTGTCCTAAGGTAATTGCTTTTGCCATTTCAGTTTAGGAAAGGTTTAATAGGAAGGCTCTACTTTTGGATAGCAGATAAACATCTATTTATTTCATACAAGGAACTTAAACTAAGTCAGCCCTTTGCATATGATGAAATGCATCAATTAGGATATGTAATTTTATTTAAACTTCTCAACCACAGGAAACAGTTACTTGTCTTTCTCTATTACAGTTGAGCCTTAAACATGGATTTGAACTACATGAGTCCATTTATATGCAAATTTCAGTAAATATATACCACATTGTAAACAAATTTTCTCCTCCTTGTGATTTTCTGAATAGTATTTTCTTTTCTCTAGCTTACTTTGTTATAGGAATATAGCATGTAATACATTTATAATACATATAATATATAAAATGTGTGTTAATCTACTGTGTGTATTATTGGTAAGGCTTTTGGTCAATAACAAGCTATTAATAGTTAAGTTTTGGAGGAGTCAAAAGTTATACGGATTTTTGATTGAAGAGGGGTTGGGGCCCCTAACCTGCATGCTATGCAAGGGTCAACTGTACTTACTTACTTATAACCTGCCTGTTCTCATTACAAATTCAACAACAACAAAATTGGTTTCAAGGTAATGCCTTATTTATTTCTAAATTTCCCTTAATATCTAACAGAATTTTGCACATATTTTTCCACAAAATATACTTTTTAAATTGAGTTAAACTACATGGCCATTATTTATGCATTATTCTTTCCAATAGTTATTCAAGGGGAAAAAACACTAAAATCACTTTCTGTAGTAATGGTTTATAGCTGTTTTTTTCCTTCTAGAGGAAGTTATAGAACATCTGGTTATTGACAGATGTTTTAGTTATAAATAGTGGTAAAGGTTTTCTGCATCTGAAAGTAATGTGATTATCTCTTTGGGGTATCTAATCTTATTGTAATCATTCTGAATTTGTTTTAGTGAGTATTCATGTTTACTATCAAGACGTGTTCTTTTTCACTAAACTGTTTAGTTGCATAAATGTCCAGGTAATAGAGAAATCTAGAAATATGCCAAGCTCCAAACCCCACATTCCTTTCCTTTCCTATACAGATGCCTTAGTTGGGTCAGGATGCTATAACAAGAATAACATAAACCACAATAGGGGTTGGTGAACAGGTGTCAGAAAAGCCTTCTTTAAGCACTGGCCCCTTAGCTCACTTGGTTAGAGTGTCTTGTCAATACGCCAAAGTTGTGGGTCTGATCCCCTTCGAGGGCACATACAAGAAGCAACTAAAGAAGGCCTAAATACGTGGAACAATAGGTTGATGCTTCTCTCTCCCTTCTCCTCTCTTTCTCTAAAATCACTATTTTTTTTTAATTAAAAAAAAATTTTCCCCCTTCTCTGGAGGAAAAATAAATGATACATTTAAGTTGAGCCATAAAATGGAATTTAGCAGGTAAAAGAGATTAAGGAAGAAGTAGCAGGAGTAAAAAAACTGGAAACCTGGACCTTAAAGAGAACAAACACTTCAGATAATGAAAATTAGCCCTGGCTGGTGTGGCTCGGTGGATTGAGTGCTGGTCTGTGAACCAAAGGGCAGCCAGTTCAATTCCCAGGCAGGGCACATGCCTGGGTTGTGGGCCAGGTCCCCAATAAGGGGTACTTGAGAGGCAACCACACACTGATGTTTCTCTCCTCTCCCTTTCTTTCTCCCTCCCTTCCCCTCTTTCTAAAATAAATAAATAAATAAATATTTGGGGAAAAAATTAATTCAGTGCTGTAGAAGGATGAAGAATGAGGTCAGAGAGAGGAGTGAAATGTGAGCAAAAGGAAGTTTTTTTAAAAACTTTTCTCCTTTTTCAATTACAATTCACTTTCAATTATTTTGTATTGATTTCAGGTGTACAGCATAGTGGTTAAATAATCACATACTTTACAAAGTGTCCCTCCCCCCTATATTTTCATTACCCACCTGGCACCATACATAGTTATCACGAAGTTATTGACTATATTCTCTACATTGTACTTTGCATCCCTGTGACTGTTTTGTAACTTCCAGTTTGTACTTCTTAATCCTGTCATATCTTTCACTCAGTTTCTCAACTCCGAACCCCTCTGGCACTCATCAGTTTGTTCTCTGTATCTAGGAGCCTGTTTCTGTTTTGTGTGTTCATTTATATTGTTCTTTGGACTCTACATATAATTTATTTTACAAATAAAATCATATGGTATCTGTCTTTCTCTGACTTACTTCTTTTAGCATAATACCCTCTGGATCTGTCCATGCTATCACAAATGGTAAGATTTCATTCTCTTTTATGGCTGAGAAATATTCCATTGTATCTATGTATCATAGCTTTTTTAAATTATATTTTATTGATTTTGCTATTACAGTTGTCCCAATTTTCCTCCATTTGCCCTTCCACCAAGCACCCCACTCCCTCAGGCAATCCCCACACCATTGTTCATGTCCATGGGTCATGCATATACGTTCTTTGGATACTCCATTTCCTATGCTGTACTTTACGTCCCCATGGCTATTCTGTAACTACCTATTTGTACTTCTTAATCCCTTACCTTTTCATCCACCCCTCTATACTCCACTCCTGTCTGGCAACCATCAAAACACTCTACATACAATTGAATCTAAAAAACAAACTAAGCAGACAAGAAGAACAGAGACATAATCATGAATATGGAGAATGTTTTGATGTATCGTAGCTTTTTTATCAACTCATCTATTGATGAGCACTGGATTGCTTTAGTTTATTGGCTATTGTAAATAATGCTGCAATGAACATAGGGGTGCATATATTCTTTCAAATTAGTGTTTTGGGTTTTTTTGGGGGTTTTTTTGGTAAATACTCAGAAGTGAAGCTGTTTAATCTATGGACAGGAGTTTTAATACTCTCATAGTAGCAATAAGAAGACGTTGAACATTTTAAGAAAGGCAACAGCATAGTCAGATATTAAGATTTTGGAAAGATTTCTAGCTATAGCATTAAAAATGACTGAAGGCAGGAAAAGCCAAGACTCTTTCTGAGAGACCAATTTCGCATTGACTAAAACTAGTGGACAAGCTTAAAAGATATTTAAGAAGTAGAGTCAACAGATGTCAGTGTCTGGTTTCTTCTGAGAGGGAAAGTCAAAGTGCTAAAGTCTTGTAGGATTTCCATATTTCCGGGCAACTGGATAGATAGTGATCCTGTTCCCTTAAAAATATACTCCAGGAGAAGCAAGTGTTCCATAGCAGATAATAAGTTGACCTTGGGATGAATTTATTTGACAGTACCAATACAAATTGCAATTAGGTATGTCCAATAAATGGATGAATACACAGACCCAGAGCTCAGGAAAGAGACTTCAATCAGACACATAGATTTGGGAGATGTCCACATACATTTTGTCTTTGAAGCCAGGAGTCATTAAGCAAATTAAGGAAAAGTGAGATGAGAAGAAGGCCTAGTATTTAAGAAACAAATTACATTGTTGGCACCTGCAGAGACTGAGAAGGAGCAGCAAGAACAGGCTAAATTCCAGGCAAGGATACTGCCTTAAAAATCCTTTAAAAGGAGTGTTGCAAAAAGAGTAAGTGATGAGCTATGTTAAATGTTGCCAGTGGATCTAAGTTATAAAAAGAACGTTATATTTATCAAAAAGTTGCTACTGGTGACTATGATAAAAGAAAAAGTTTCAGAGAACAGTGTGAGATAAGAAAATAGTCAGCAATTGTGATAGTTTTTTTATGAAATTTTCCTGTGAAGGAGGCAGATAAAGATCAAGTACAGATGAAAGAAGCTATAGTACAGAAAGAATATCATTTTTAAGACAAAAGAGACTTGACGATGTTTAAATCTCATAGAGAACATACAGGAGAGGGAACTTTAAAGCTACAGAGAGAAGTAATATAATCAATAGACGTGTTGCCAAGAAAGCAGAATGAAATAGGATCCAAATATCAGATGGAGGGACCAGTCCCAAACAGAAGGCGAAGTAACTCTTCAACTACAATAAGAGAGAAGGTAGAAAGAATGGTAAAGGTGTGGGTAAGCATGTGGTTTTAATGGCAAGAAGCTAAGGGACTTGTATTAGATATTTGTGATGCCGGCACACAGTATAGCACAAAGGGAAGTGAATGGTGAAAGAGTTTCAGGTAAAGAGAGAATATATATAAGGAATAGGAACCAGGGATTTCCAAAATATTTAAGAACAAGGGAGAAAAACTAAGAAAGGCGAGAGGCAGAAGCCTATGGTTGCAGAGTTGAATGATTTAACATATATTTCTGAGGTAAGATTGTGCAGGTGATGGCAAGGAGCAAGATCTAACTATGGCAGCAGATTCATTAAGTGACAGAGTTGCAGGTCGATGAGGTTAAGGGTAAAGAACTGAGAATCCACAGTTTCCTATGATAGTTAATTTCATACATAACAATGCCATTCAGAATTACGGTAAGTTGAAATGCAGGAGCCATGCACCCAGAAATGTAAGGATGAGTGTAGAAGGGAAGGTAGATGCTGCCTTGTAACTGTCCAAGGGTCAAGAACCACAGATGTGAGCCCACTTCAGTTCTGCTGGTCCTTGGGAGCAGCAGTTCCCTGCAGGGTAGGAGCGTCTCTCAGAAGCAGTGAGCAGTGGCCACTTTAACTAGGTTTGTAAGTTCTAGCCTATTGAGCAAAGGATTTTTCTGTTCGCAGATGAACTAGCAGCAGTTTCTGGTGACAGGGATAATGCCCTGAAATGAATCAGTCATAGTCCGCTTTGCTTACAGAGTCTGGGTTTGATATGCTGACGCTCTGAGAACTTAACCCAGCCTGCAGGCTCCAGGTGGAAAAGGCTGAAGCCCAGAAGGTCATTGCCTAGTGTTTTGATGAAAGATATTTCTAGATCAAAGGGAAATACAATGAAGTTTTAGCCATAGTTTTAAGAATGTTTAACAAATTTAAACCATACTAAACTAGTGTATGTCTACATGTACAATGGATTTAAACCAATTGTGTTTGGACTAACAATAAATCAGGAGTCACTGATATTCCAAATAATAAGAGGAATCATCAACATGGAAGAGTCTTGTGTGTGCATTATTCATTATCACGAGCAGAAAATAATCTGATGGCACATTTTAACCACTTGGAATAAGCCCATTATTTCTCCTCTGTCAGAAAAAATATTTTTAAATTTGAATTAGTAGAATTTGTAAAGATTTCCTTTTCCTTCTCAAAGCAAGATAATTACTATGGATATAATTTAACCTTGTTAGTCTTTTCAAAGAATTTGTCACCTTTTCCTTTTTATTGAATGTGCTAAAATATAGGGCAGAACGCCTTCTTTGGGGTTCTGGAGGGGAAACCAGATGCCACCTGGGGAGGGCAGTTATTTGCTAAGTGTAAAATCAAGACATTTTATGTTCTCTCCACATTTTTTTTCTTTTTTTGTCCCTACTGGGTTTATCACAGAAGGGTTTGTTAAGTGGAACATTATGTGAACATGAGTTTACACTCACAGATCCTTTGTAAATTCTTAAGGTATAAACATTCCGCTGTTTCCAGCTGAACTTGCCAAACATTGAGAAAGTTATCACCATGTTATTATTTTAAGATTTTGTTTTTACAGGCAGGAACATTGGTTTTCCAAATTTGTGATTCTTTTTTTCAGTCTGAAAAATGGTCTCATAAATGTTTTGCTTAATTAAAGTCATCGATGTCATAATTTATATATTTAAATAGTGTGTCTTTATTAAAAATTACATGAGAATTTCTTGATGTTCCAAATTAAAATAGTTCTCAATTTTTATAATCTTCAAACATGTAATCAAAATGCATTTTTAATATCATTTGGAGAAAGTATTGAAGGAAGAGTTGCCTGGAACTACAAGAATTAATAAAAATAGAGTTGTTAAATACTGCCAGTCTCCAGAAGGTTTTGCCAGTCACAGATATATAGAAGTGTGATAATTTCATAGCTATCTTTGGGTTATATACATTTCACTTCAAACTAGTTTTAAGAAATGTTTCTTATTTAAAAAGTCTTCCCAAAGAATAATTTCTCAATAAACTTTTTACCATTTGGAAGGCTACAATCCCGAAGCAAATCTACTTGGTCATAACATATCCTAATCCATGCACCCAAGTCACAAATCAAAAGCTTAAATAAATTAATAGGATGTCATAAAACTTACCAGATAAGGAGAGGTGGTTCAATGGTACCCCCTATTTGATATTCTCAATAAGTCAAGGCCACTGTGCAGAGAGTATGGAATTATCATGGTTATTTTAAACTAATGAAGGTCTCTAAAATTCATTTTTTATAGACCCTGAATTTGCCTGGACTAGGTAAACTGTTTTCATCTAGCATAGACAAGACCATTCCCTTGAAAATGGACAAAGTAGTCCTATTTCCTCTGACATTCCCCCTTTCTTTCTTTCTCTCTTTCTCTCTCTCTCTCTTTCTCCCTCCCTCTTTCTCTATTTGGGAGGTGGGGCATATTTAATCATTAGCCAGTGTTCACTTCCTCCACAGGTGGAGTCATTTCACATTTTCTTCCTTTTCCAAATAAACTTGTTAATTGTATCTGATATCCATTATATATATATATTTCAACATGAGTTTGAGTTTATAAGTAAATTTTCCCAAGACTTTAACAACTGAGACACAATGTCCAAATTCCTATTGTAGTAAAAAAAAAATACAGAATTAATACATTTTTCACCTCTTTTTGTGAATATTTTAAATATAATTAGCATATAACAAAAGTATGCAATAAGGTGCATTAATACTAACATTCCTTAGATTGGTTCCCTATTAGTAATAAATAATATTCTAGAATGTCAAGTAACATTCAGCTAAATAGTAGGAATGTTAGCAGGTGGTTCTTTCCATAGCTTTTATCTTGAAGCAAAGCAGAAGGAAGGAATCAAAGGCACTATTTCATACAGTTTTGCTATGGGATGTTTATACTCAATAAATTTATCATTACAATCAACATTATCAATATTAACATTTTCCCAGAGTAAACAGATACTCCAGAAAGCTGGGCCATACAAGAAGATATACCATAGTGAGCAATGATCTAATTCTGGGAGTGGTGGCTTGCTTAGGAAATATATTTTTATTATTTATTTGTTCTATCAAGCAAGAGAGAGTATTCTTAGTTTTGGTAAATATAATTTACTTTCATATGTGATTTACATAAACTTACTAAACCCCATTATTGTTTTCTATTATTCTAGTAGATTTCAATCCTAGTCTGTAATTGTAAACTGCAGAGGCAATCTAAATATTAAAATAATGCTATTTTTATAAAAGTGACTTAATGTTTTAACTATATAACGAATACATTATAAAATATTAAAATGGCATTTGATAGTTTCTCAATAATCTAAGAGTAATAATATCCAAAATAAAAAGAGTAAACTGTGAATCAATACAACCCAACTCTTAGAAACTAGGAAATGTTTCCACCAGGGTCAAAGGATATGAAATGAAAAAAACACATTATCTCATCTTGATCATCTACAACAACTTTACATCATTCAAGCAAAGGGCTTCCATTATATTTACATATTTAGGGTGTTGCTAAAATATGACCCTATACTAAAGTATAAAAATCTGTTGGAACATTTGCCAAAGACCCTTTTTTACCCAGGCTCATTTATTAATTCATGTTTATAATTTCTTGAATAATTCAGTGTTTTCATGATGTTTTCTGCCCATAAAAATATCTATGAAAAGTGATACTGTTACGGAAAAATGAAACGACCAGACACTGAGGGGTTAGGAGCACGATCTTTATTTACGTGCATGGGCCCAGAGGAGACAAACTCCAAATTCTGAGCCCAGAACAATAGCCCCGCATTCCTTTTATGTTGGGCTAAGCAGGGGAGGGTATTGGGAGGAGTAGTATAGATTTGGCACAAAGGGGCTTACAGAAGTGGGAGAGAAACATTTACAGCATTAGTCAGGGGAGACAGAGTCTCAACACCTGCAGCAGGGCAGATAACATTTCATTTCGTCCTTGGTGTCGGCCCTGACTCCCTCCACATTCCCCCCTGTGGGTGCTTAGACAGCGCTTTCGTCTGTCTCTGCACCCAGAAACGGTGTCCTCTGCTCCTGTTGCTGTTGGAGCATGAGGATGCGACTGGTAGTTTTCCGTACCAGGGCCCCCTCTAGTTGACTCACTACTGTTCTGATGGCCCATGGCCCTATCGTGATGACTAGCATGAGGATGACTAAGGGTCCCAGGACAGGG